>OVBB01002276.1:0-11816 GCA_900406415.1 Isatis lusitanica | reverse complement strand
AGTGAACCGGTTTAGGCTGAGATCGAGGTAGCTGAGCTGGTTTAGTCTGAGTAAAACCTGGTTTACTGGCCCGGTTAGCTGGTTCCAGGCGAGTGAGAGGTATTGTAGCGACGGCGGTAGAGACGTGGGAGAGATTGCACCGGTGAGGTTGTTGCGTTTGAGATCGATTCGGGTTAGTGTCTGGGAGAGAAACTGAGGAAGCGATCCGTTCAAGTGATTGTGACAAAGGATCAAATTGGAGAGCTCCGGTAAGGATCCGACTGACGGAGGAATCGACCCGGTTAACTGATTATAGCTCAGATCGAGTGTTCTGAGTCCGCGAAGCTCGCCGAGACTCGCCGGAATCTCGCCGGAGAGGAAATTCCGAGTGATTGCGAGAAACCGGAGGTTCTTGGAGTGAGAGATAGTGTCAGGTAACGAACCCATGATCCGACCCGGGACGATTGTGAGCTCCGTTAAAGCATAGAGCTTTCCGATGGCCGGGTCGATCCGACCTGATAAACCGGGTGAACCGGCTTTGGGATCGCCGAGATTGAGAGCGGTTACTTTATCGCCGTCACAGTAAACTCCGGCGAAGCTGCAAGGGTCGGCGGTGAAATCCCAGGAATCGAAGAAATTGGAACCTGGCAAATCGTCGAGAGATTTACGAATCGCTTGCAGAGCCAAGAAATCAACTGGGTCGATGATCGCGTCCACGAATAGCCCCGACGGAAGAAGAAGAAGAAGAAGTACCGGAACCAAACTCAAAGGAGCGTATCTCATCTTCTTCAAGTTACTTAGCCGTTACAGCTTTTAAAGTACAAAAAACAGAGACTTTTTAATACACAAACCCGACAAGCTCTAAAGTTGGTAAACGGATCGTACGAGTAGACTCAGAAAGAGATGATGGTGTGTGTTTGTAAACTGAAGGGTTCTTTAATGGCGGATTTTGACACTAACGAAGTTTGATGAATTAAAAAAAAGGAAGAAATTTAAAGAAGAGAAGTGTAAGAGAGACAAAAAAAATGGTAATCAAGATGGCTTGAGAAGGAAGCGAAATCAAGGGCTGAATATTCTTTCTTCTTTCTTCTTCTTCTTCCTCCTCTTGCCTTTTCCTCTGCTTTTTGTTTTCCGAAAGAAAGACTAATAAATTCCAGAATGCAAAGGTGTTTTACATTTGTGATTCGTCTGTGTCAGTGAAAATTAAAAAAAAATGTATTTTCATGTCGGGAATATGTAACAGGGAAAACGGCCGTCCGAACCTAAGGTTCGGGTAGTGACAGATCAGCAGCTTCCGGAGAAAGAACAGCCTCCTGCTGGTGGGGACGTAAGTCATGTGACACGTGTACGCTATTTCCGTGACACGTCAGCTACTTGTTTCTTTTTTTTTGTCCGCAATGCTAATTACTTACCCGTAAACTACAATTGGATGTGGTTTTCAGTAACTGATGAATGATATATTCTTTTTTGAATGGATCTAAGTTTTTTATTTAGTAGCATGGAAAACAAATTTGCTTCTCCTATCCTTGATTTATCAAACTTTAGGTAACATAATTGGGTTGGACTATATATCTTATGGTATTGCATCGAATTAAATTATAAGTGGATCTCCTACTTGAGTGAGGAAGCCAATAGAGAAAACTCCAAGTGATGAAAGCCAAAGAAGAAAACGTTATTAGTCTCCAAAATGATGGTCCCACCAATAGAGAATTTGCACACCTGTTTGGAATGTGTGTTTTGTATCCTCTCAGTCGTCATGATCACATTGCACCCATGTACGTGCTCACCAAAGTTTATAAATTAAATTAAATAAAAGCTAAGAGATCTTCGATGGTGTTTATGATGATGGTGGTTGATATAGAGCTAATGAAAAATGAATGTTAGTGATGCTCTATGAGTCGTCATTTTCACTCCATCTACTGTTTTTTTTTTGTGCTCCCACACTTGCACATAAAGGTAAAGGAACTATATACGGCTTCTGATGATTACCTTTCGAATGATGCAAATTCGATCAATATAATTATTATATATAATATAGCAGTTATGTTATAATTAAGCACACCTATATAGTTAGAATGATTGATTCTTTACATGGAGCAGTCTAACAAATTTTCAACTTCGAACAATCTTTTAACCGCATGTGTGCACAGTCTAACCAATTTTCAACTTAGGAAAATTCTTTTAACTGCATGTGATTGTGTGCACATTAACTAGGACGCATCAAAACCTTATTTTATCATCATACTTGGACCATTTCATTCCATGGATCTACAAAGACGAGCTAGTGTATAACCATTATGTATTGCTAATCATATGCCTAGGAGACTAATGAACTATGCATTATATTATATATAATTCAACCACTTATGTATATTGATAGAGGGAAACTATTAATTAAAAGGTTGATTCATCCACACGTAGTGATGATAGAAAGCGTCGCATAGTATTCATAAGCCCTTGTAAAAAGCGTTTTGCTTTACGGCTAAGCACACAAGAGTATTATCAACCTAAATTGATGGATATAAGCCATTACCACGTGAAAATCATTATCCAAAATCATATATTAAAGTATCAAATTATCAATGGTCAAGGCTCGAGATTAAGAGTGCAACTACAAAAAATTTAAGTGTAATAGTACAAATAAAAGATAAGTTCGATGTGAAACAAACAATACAATTTTCATAAACATATAGCGTTTAGTAGAACAAAGATCATACGATAAATCAAAATGTTGAAATATTACAATGGAAATAAAGGTGGTTAACTTCTTTAGTGAGAATTTTTTATATTAAAACTCTTCTTCTGCAGCAAAGAAAATGATTAACTTGAAACACACAGAAAAAAAAAACACAGCTTCAAACACAAACGATCAAGCAGAAGTAAACTAGATTTGGGACCCATACAATCAACAATAAAGATAATAGAATCATACAGAGAAAATAATTAAGTCTTACCAAAGCTACAACTAAGCAAATTCAAAGAGCCATATTCCAAACCCACTCTGCTACAGGGGAGTAAGTAATGACATCTTAAAGCATAGTCTCCAAATCACAAAATCCAAATTCAGGAAATGTAAAAAGAACGAGCAGAAGTCACATTTGAGACTTTCAAACCAACTGAGAAAATGCAAATAGACAAACGAAAAAGTAGTCTTGCCAACGTAAAATTAAGCAAATCCACAGAAAATGTATGTACTGTATAAATTGTTTAAGAAAATTTCAAAGAGTTTCAGATAAAATATTCTCCTTTGGTTTCTTGAGTTAGAGACATTTAATTATCAACGTTGTTGATGGAAATGGAGATAGAGAACGATCGGCAGAGCTTCTTCCATTTATTATTGAGGGATATGTAAATGCAAATGTAAAGTCACTCTTTACAAGATGTGTATAACTTAGACGCCATTGATGTAATAAGAGAAGTTCAACGAGAAAAAAAGACCAAAGCAAAACCTTCATTGCCATAATGATTGGAGACCTGAGAGGAGAAAAGAAGCTTTACCCGCGAGCAAAACGAGCCTGAATCCTCCTCTCGATTTTAGCCCGACAAGATGGACAATCCTCCATGGCTTCCTTCTCATGAAGCTGATTGCATTTAGAGCAAAGAACCTGATGGGCACAAGGCAAGAAGATCACACTCATCTCTTCAGACAAACACATCACACATTCTCTCTCCCTTTTGATTTTCGCCTCTGTCCCGTGATTATTCTCCCACACATTTGCTGCTGTCGTCGGGTGTGCCTTTGTGGTGGTGGTATGAGTCAACCCGTTCCTGTTACCATCATTGCTTCCATCAATGCCTTTCTTCAACGCAGCTATCTTCAAACAATCTGACTTGAGTTTCAGCTTTGAGATTTCGCTCTCGAGTCTCTTGATGTTCTCAGTGTAGTATTTCACGTCGTTCTCTGCTTTCGTTTTGATTTGCTCTTCTTCTGCTTTTCCGACTTCTTCCAGTTTCCCTCTCTCTTCCTGCAATGCAGCCGCTTGAGCAGCAAATTTCTCCCTTGCTGCCTTTTCTTGTTTCCAAGTAGCCTGCAACTTAGTTTCATTAGTTATCTTGATCACAACTTCGGCACTTAGAACTACAATCTTTCTCATACCGACTACAATGTCAATCGAAAAAATCATTTATAATCAAAACAACTATGGTTATTCCTTGATGCAAAGAACCAAGAACACGGGACCATATACAGGTGTATAGAATAAAGTGCAATGTAAACATATATTTTCCCTCCAATTNTCATACCGACTACAATGTCAATCGAAAAAATCATTTATAATCAAAACAACTACGGTTAATTCTTGATGCAAATAACCAAAAGAACACGGGACCATATATAGGTGTATCGAACAAAGTGCGATGTAAACATATTTTTTCCCTTTTCATTGATAAAACAATGAATACGTATTGGCCAAAAGAATGAAATGATTACCTGTAAAAAAGAATTGTAGAGGAAAGGATATGATCAGTAATCATACAACATAAAACAGCTCCGAAGACGAGAAGACCTAAGACGTGCATAAGGTTTTTTGTCTACAAAAGGAGCTAACCTCAATTTGTNAGAGGAAAGGATATGATCAGTAATCATACAACATAAAACAGCTCCGAAGACGTGCATAAGGTTTTTTTGTCTACAAAAGGAGCTAACCTCAATTTGGTTTTGGCGATTTTTGGCCTTGGCAACTTCTTGCTGCAGCTCTGCCACCTTGTCCCTTTGACTCTTCAGCTCTTCCTGCAACAAAACCTTTTGCCCTTCCCAAGACTGAGTATTCTTCAACGAACGCTGCACTCTCTCCTTCGCTTGTTTACAGCTCGCAGCAGACTCGACAGCTCTTATATTAGCAACTTGCCTCTCTTTCTTCAACAGAGTTTGTTCCAGCTCGAGCCTGCGAACTGTGTTGTTAGCTTTTTCGAGCTGGTTAGTCATGTTCTTCAAGGCAAACTCCATTTCAGACCGCCTTTTCATGTTACTTTCTTCCAATAACTGCTTCTCTTTTCTGAACTCTTCTGCCTCTTCTTTCTCTTTCCTTAGTGCCTTAAGCTCTGGTTGGTCCTTAAGAAGTCTGCTAGTAGCCTGCTTGACTTTCTGATTAGCCCAGTCGGTCCAAACCTGAAGTTCATTCTGCAGATCTTTCATCCTGGGAACTAGCTTCAATATCAATTCATCTCTTTTATTCCGGGGAACATATATTCCTAAGGATGCATCATACGGGATCGCAGCATAGTAATCTGGTGCTGGCTTTGTAGACACAGAAGCCTTTTCTTCAGACTCAGAGCCGGACTTCTTCTCTGTAGCTAATGGTGCTGGAGTATTAGTAGCAGGTAATGCGGTAACAGTTCCCTTCTCATCTACCGCAGGCGAATCTGTCTTAGTACTGTTACTCTCGGCTGAAGGAACTTTCACAACCTCTGCTGTTATCTTCGATGAAGAGTTTCTTGCCTGTACAGACGCCAAATCAGAAGGTGATTTGCCTCTTTTCTCCACAAGGAAACCGCCGACTGACGCAAACTTTGCCGTCTTATAGCCACCGCCTTTGCTATAAGTCCTAATCTTGTCCACACATGACTTCTGCCGCAGCATGGCCATTTCTTTTTTGGTTCGGCCTTTTCGACAAGATACTAATTTTTCATCAGAAACAGAAGTCAGGGATTTACTTTTAGTGCCTTCACCAGAACCAGTTGTAACAGAAAATACCTCTTTCCCTGGTGTTGAACCTCCACTAGCATGAGAGTTTTTGGAGTTGGTTGAATTCGGGAAGTTCCCAAATTTGACAGGCTCACTCTGATTGCTTTGAGCATTGGACATTGCAGGCTTGGTGTTATCTGAGTCACTGGACTTTGGAGGATTGCACTCAGCACCTGGAGTTTCCGATGCTTTATTATTANTTCGACGGTTGAAAGCGATGGCCTAACCTCTCTAACAAGACTTATCTTCTCTACCAACGTATACGCAACAAGCTGTTGCAAATCCTCAAACACATAATCTCTCATACCAGAAACTTTTTTACCACTCTTCAAAAAACTCAAAGTATCATTGACAATGTTCGACACGAGATCATTTCCTCCACAGTAGAGCCTACTGCCTGAAATAGCTTTGAGAACAACATCCTCTCTGTACCCACAGTCCACAATCTGATTCATCGCGCTACGGAAGAGGGCGAGCAAATTTGATGATAACAGTTCTTCGAGATGACAAGCGAAGGGATCATCCCATCCTACGGATTCAGACTCTTCCGCTTTCCAGTCATTTTCAGACGAAGGGCTTTGAAATTTCAAAGAATGTAACTCATATCGAGGGAACTCAGTCAAGGAAGCAGCAGCAATATGTTGAGAAGGATCAGCTAACTTTCTCTTGTTCTTCCTTCCTTTCTCTTGAGGTGGTGACACTGAAGAAGTTCCCACTTTGCCACCATTCATAGCAAAAGCAGCACCACACTCATTCATTTCTTCTTGCTTCTGAACCATTAAGCGATACTTGCCTGAAATTATGACCAAAGAACAACAACAACAAAAAACGATTCTGTTCACAAATCGTCTCTTTCCCATTTGACAGATTCGATAAACAATAAAGAAAGAAACTTTGAGAGATAATGAAACGATTCAAGAATTTCAGTAGAAACACCAACACAATCGGCCAAAAGCTAAATCCCAGAAGAATATCAAACGCAATTCCCCCACGCAAACAGATAAAGATTTCTCAAAACTTTTTTTAAAAAGTAATTTGATTAGCAGCTCAATTCGGAATGCAATTTAGGAACTACATCGAATCGAGACTGAATCAATCTCTTGATCGTTCAACCAATAAACAAACAAAAACTGACCGGAATCGAATTACGGTGGAAGCGAAACCGCGGGAAAAAGACGATCGGAAGAGTATCGATAAGAGAGAGGGATCGATGAAAATTGATATATAAGAGTGTTGCAGACAGAGAGAGAGAGAGATATGCACTGTGAGAAGACAGGAAGTGCGTGGCTAGAACAAGGAGGAGGAGCCGAACAAAATCGATCGTGAGCTTCTTTTCATTGTGACAAGAGGAGGGTTGGTGCTGGAAATCCAATATTACTGATTTGCCCCTGAGGGTACTTTCGTCACTATGAGTAAAAACATTTATTACATTCTTCTGGTACATTAACATTGTTCTGTCAACATGAACACACAAAAAAGAATCGATACAACCATAAGAGATGCTCTGATCAACAAAGAATCTGTTCTGTTCGAATTCAAAGCAATCATCATTCTCCACTGATCCATCCATCAAGACACAAACTTGTACTTTTCATTCGTTGTCTGAATCTTCACTGGACCTTTTTGTTCATCGTTTTGTTTTCAAAACTTCGATTTCCCTGGTTTAAGCAAACTCCTCGTCGTCGTCATCTTCTTCTTCCTCGTACTCGGAATCAGATTCCTCCTCTCTTTCAGGTTGCATCAATGAACTCATGTCAAAAGACGATGGATCGGTTTCAACTTCCNTCCTCTGTTCGAACTTTTCGTCTGAACAGTTCAGCATCCAAGCCAACGAACATTTGATTCCCTTCTTGAAAATCCTCTTGTGCCTCGGCTTTACCGTGGACTCGAGCCCATAGGTAAAGAACGCGGGGAAATCCACCAGATCTTGAAGAGGTCTCCTCATTTCCTTTTTGAAGTATTCAAAGCTAAGCTTCATTATTCCGATGTTCAAAGCCAGAACCTGAGGACATCCGATCACCATTTCCCTCGTTTGATCGATCGAGAATCCACACTCCTTGAGGAAAGCAATGTGCTTTAGCATTGGTGACTCACTGAGGCTAACAAACTGTGGCATTCTCTCGACTAAAGAGCCGAGATCCTCTGGGTTTAGATCAATGGCTGAACAAAGTAGCTTCCTTTGTGCCTCAAGCTTAGGTTTAAGGTCGATTCCTATGATTTCAGGATACTGTGCGATTATAGAAGGAAGAGATGTTTCTCTAACATTGAAATCTTGCAGAGTTTGCACGTTTCGTTTCACCGTATCATCCAATTCGAACCCGAGAATGTGAGGCCGCTTCTCAATCAACCTAGCTACAGCCAGTTTCGGAATACGAAGACCCTCGAGATACTCCACGAGAGGCTTAATAATTCGAGCTACACGCATTCCTAAAATCTCAGGATATCGAGTCAAAATGCCTCCAACCTCCCTCCTAGCTACACCTATACCAATCAAATAAGCGACTGATGTGCTCATCGTCCCTTCCAGCTTAAACCCTAGAACTTCTGGATACCTCTCAAGCACCCTAGGTACATCGCTCGGTTTAATATCGAGTCCTTGGAGATACTTGACCACAGGTGCAAGATCAATAACAACACTAGCATGAAGAACCTGCGGGTATCTTCTAAGAAACTCGGTGAAAGTCGACTTCCTCACGCCTAGCTTCCCGAGATAGTCTAGCACCGGAACCATGTTCTTCTTCACGCTACAACCAAGAACAAGAGGGTAGTTGTTGATATCTTCGATGGTAAGACCTAACTTGTGAAGGAAATCTACACGCTCTTTCATCACATCAGCTGTTACAGGGAGTTCAAGTCCATCAAGCTCATCAGGAACAATCCCAATCCCACGCAAGAACTCGTAAACCCTGGCGCGATTCGCAGCTTTCTCCTTGTTCATCTCTAGCAAACTCGGACGACTATACAAGGACTGAGACTCTCTCCTCCCCTTGTCCTTATCACGCCCCGAAGAAGAACGAGACCTTTCCCTTTTCGGTGAATCCACAGAACGTGAAGAAGAGAATCTCCGGTTTGCAATAGCGCATTGGAGTGTTAAACCTATCCCATGTCCCTTCTTGTGGTTGCACAAAGTGAGTGAACGAAACGATGGTGGCACAAAGTGAACTAGCAAAAACCCAGGTCTCGTGAAGCCGCTACAGAGCCTAATCTTCATTCTTTTTCCACGACTTGTAAATCAAATCAATTTGGAGTGACCCACGAACCTGTAAGGGATAATTACTCAGAAAACTTCATCGATATACTAAAATTCAAACAATTTCTACCCAAAAAATTATCATTCATTTTCAGTGGTATTTAACAGCAACGATCCGAATAACATAAGCCTAATTAGAAGCAAACAGCAGAAGCTCTGAAATTGAAAGGAAGAAGAAGAAATGGACGAGCGTGAGATTGAATTTGACAATGAAATCTCACCGGAGAAGAAGGAAGATATCGGAGAAGAAGAGGGTTTTAGAGGAGCGGGTAAGGTTTTCTTTTCACAGTAGAACAAAAATCCTCATCACAACAAGTCACTCTTTGTCTCTCTCTCTTCAAATGTTTTATCCGATTTATTGATGCTCTACCCCATATTTTATTATATTTTCCCATTCACCCCATATTATCTGAAATGTTTCTTATCAACCCATATGTTTATGTGTTTGGTGGAGTAATTGGTTAATTTTTCAATTAATTTCCTTAATTTGGTTATTTCTCTTCTTTACTGACAAACCTTGTAGGATGGTAGATATACAGTTGATGTACTCACTCAAACCATGTAAAGCTTTCTCTTTATTTTCTGAGAATTTTAAAAGTTTGGGTTACAATGTAGAAATAGATAAAGTTGCGGGCCTTTTTGGAAGTATCTTTGATCTTTAATAAGTTGGAAGAGTTCTAAAGAGAAAAAAAAAAAAACTGTTAGACGAAGCATCGAGATAGCAATGATCCTACTTTCGGTTAGTTCCTCTTCGTTATCTCCGGTCGCCGCCGTTTTCTCCGCCGCGCTTCTTCTTTTCTACTTCTCTGACGCTACTCTAGGAGCTCCTTGCCCGATCAATGGTGAATCTCGCTTTTTTATTTTTCAACTTTACTCAACATAAGATTGCTTCGATTTACGGACTAGGAGATTATGCTCTGAAGATTTCCTCTTGTTTATCTTTGCACTAGAATGATATCATCTATTTTCTGGATATCTAATTAGAATCAAAATGTGCTGAAATTGCAATTGACTAGGATCCTAAGATCCCTCATTTCTCGATACCAAGTTGTATCTCAATCTCTTGTAGTCTTGATCGATCTGTAGCTTTTAGTTACATAGAGAAATTCTAAACTTTTGGGTATTGAATGGTGAATGGAGGCTTTCCAATCGTGAGGAACATAAGTGAACTTCCTCAGGATAACTATGGAAGACCAGGTCTCTCCCACATGACTGTTGCTGGGTCAGTATTGCACGGAATGAAAGAGGTAAGCTTTCAAAGCTCTTTCCATGTGAATCTTTAACTTAATACCCATGATTCGTGATCATGGAGATTACAGTAACACCGGTTCGTTTTGGTTTTTTTTCCAGCTTGAGATATGGCTACAAACATTTGCTCCAGGTTCAGGGACACCGATTCACAGGCACTCCTGTGAAGAGGTATTCGTTGTGCTAAAGGGCAGTGGTACTCTGTATCTGGCTGAAACACATGGCAGTTTCCCTGGGAAACCAATTGAATTTCCAGTCTTTTCCAACAGTACTGTTCATATTCCCATCAATGATGCTCATCAGGTACGTGTCTTCAACCTCCCAAATCTTTCCAGATGGTTTGGACATTGAAATCACAAGTTTCCTTTGGCTGTAAATCTTGGTTAAGGGCATAAAAAACTTCATGTAAGGCTCTTTACCAGTCCAACTTCGCATGCACAGATGTTGCTTTCATCCATATCTTTTGCTTAAGATTCCTTGAGAGTGTTAGATTTGCTGCAAGTCCTATGTTACACTTACATCGAACTAGAACACTGGTCGTTTTTGCAATCTTTGTATATCAATATAAATAAATCAGAGAAAGATGGCTTTTTTCTTCTGCTAACTAGCTTATATTCATCTACTACGGCTCTTACAGTTCAAGAACACCGGTCCTGAGGATCTGCAGGTGTTGGTTATTATATCTCGGCCGCCTATTAAAGTGTATGTACCACCAATTTCCAAGAATCTGCTTATAGATAGTATATGTGTTTGTGTCCTTTCACTATTCATATGGAAACTGCTTCTCTTTTTTTAACAGCTTCATCTACGATGACTGGTTTATGCCGCACACTGCTGCAAGGTTGAAGTTCCCTTACTATTGGGATGAGCAATGCCTCCAAGAATCCCAAAAAGACGAGCTCTAAAGCAAATACCGAGGGTAAAACCGAGCACAATCTTTAAGTAGTAAAAATTGGTAATGGTTTTACATGAATGGTGTTACCAGAAAGTAAATGAATGTTCAATCTTTAAAACTCTCAAACCAAATGGTCTTACTGGTTTTGAAAATATGTAACTGGGCACCTCTTGATAATATATATAGAGCCTGACTTTACTTTTTCCCTCTTCGATATCTCTAATTCTCTTCGATACCTCTTGATATATAGAGACTGCACAGAGTTAAGCTTTCTTTTTTCATTTAGAGTTTTAGACCATCCGTTTCCGATCGAACACAGAGCTTAAAGTGTCCGACAACAACAAGATCGAGTTTCTCTTCTTTTTAGCTCCTATAGGTAATTACATGTCTTAGCATATTTGCAGAAAGCTGAAGAAACTGAAAAGGCTAACTTTGAACAAAGCAACAAAAAAGTTGAAGAAAGACTAAAAGGCTATAAGAAAAAGAGGAGACTGCACATTCTTCAAACACAAAGCTTCAAAGTGTTCAACTACAACAACAAGTCTTTCTTCTTTTTAGCTCATATCGGCAATTACATTTCTTTTAGCATATTTGCAGAAAACTATGAAACGGAAAAAAGCAAGCTTTGAACAAATCAAAAGAAGACTGAAAAGCTCATTTCCGGGAACAGAGCTAGATACCAAACGTTCGCCCCATTGGCCCTCTACGGGGAGTCTCCTGGGGAATATATACGGGGAAAATATGAATCGTATCACCGTGAG
>OVBB01002275.1:0-11816 GCA_900406415.1 Isatis lusitanica | reverse complement strand
GCCTCTCGGTAACGTCTCGCTTCCAAGAGGCCTCACTTGTGTCTAATCAGGAAAAGTTACATGAAAAGTGTCAATATTTCAGATAGACAAGGAACTTGCTTTTGTGCAACGGACCAGACCTTGCACATCTTCGGTCTTCCAAGATTCAGTCTAATTACCGAACTCCATCCAGAGATACTGCCCTGTTAATTATTATAACCAAAATAAATAATATTTCAAGATTTGACTATGCTTAAAATTTGCAGTCAAGGTTACAGAAGAAATAATACTTCTTTGTAGTCTACTGTAACAAACGCATTCCCTATAAGGAAAACTATTGCAAGCAAGAAGACGAAAGGTAACAAGCGACGAAGAGACGAGCTTTTTCTTTTCTGATTCATATTTAGTGATACCTGAAAAAAAGAAGCAACAAATAGAAGATCAAGAACACATTAAACTCAAATCACAAAGTACCTAAACTTTACAATCTTGAAGGATTCATCAGTATTCATACCTAAACACACAAATGACACAATCAAGATTCAAGATTGTGCATCTATACGAACATTTACAGACACTTATAAGCATAACTGTCTGAATACACTTAAACAGATCATCGAATGTTGGTCGGAAACTTCAATCGGATTAAGCTAAAGGGAGTTTAACAACTTTGTTTTATCACAAAGTTTCTTTCTTTTCTTGGTTCAAATCTCTTGAAACCCAGAAGAACTCGAAATGGCAAAATTTCGAAGGACAAACGAAACAAGAACAGAAGAAAGAAGAGGAATAAAAAGAAAAGCTTACAGAGCTCAAAATCTTGGGTTTCTTGTTCATCCTTTAATAAAAGTGGCGGTCATTAGCGAGGATGAGCAAAGCTTAAGCTGTTTCTTTAACTAAATCAAATAACTAAAACTGAGTCATAGTGTTAGAATACCATATCTTTTTTTGTTTTTGGTTCAAAAGACACAAAAATTAATTGCGATCCGTCAAGTTTGGTTACTTTATATTACGGATTTATGGTTTCTATAATGTGCAACTTTAATTCCTTAAAGTTAGCTTCCAATAAGAAAAAATTGGGTATGAAAGCAGTAAGAAGGTCAATAAGTCAACGTTTTAAACAAGAAATTGTGATTATTTTATAAAATTCTGAGTGGCACAATTTGCAAAAGGTGAAGCCATGCGTGTAGGCATCGCCGAAAATGGGGTTTTATCGCTTAAAATGACGGACCAATAGGTAGCACGTGTTTTTTTTTTTTTTTTTTTTTTTTTTTTTTTTGTAAAAAGGGCTTTCATATAAACTTAAGAGTGAGTTTGTTAACTAACCTAATGGACTAAGTCAATTTGTGGAATCATCTACGTTAAAAACTTTATATGCAAAATATTTTTTCTGACGATATTGCCCTTTTCAATCGTTAGGCTAACATATCGGGGAACAACATAAAAGTAACAAGACTATCTACGTATCATTAATAACTCGTCAACGTACATGTTGAATAAATCAAATGGGCCTCAATATGTGTGAACCAAGTCCATTTAGGTATATGTACTTAATAAAGATTGCGTAATATTAACATCGCGTATCATATCTTTATTTCTTGGTATCATTTTATCGCATCTAATACCGATTAATACTGGGTAACATAAACCATATTAACTTCAATATGGCAACATCAATACTGTAGCATATCAATTACGTAATATATTTATTGGTATAAAAATTTATCGAGATTTTATGAATGTTGATTATAGAATTTTAGAGTGATTATGCAAACATTAACTGAAAGTTGCAACTTAATATTACAAAAACATGGTAGCATAACTGAAAATAGTACAAAGTTAACATTACATACAAATACCTAAGAACATAAAATTTAACTAATTTAATAGAACTTAGCACATATCTGAGATACGAGTAGCATAGGTGAAAGCAAAACATTCAAAACACAGGCCGAAAGAATTAACACAATCCAACATGCATCCTGGAATTTCTGGAATCCCGACCATTCCTTCATATGCTTTCGAACCTGGTGTTTCCATTAATTAGATCTGGTGAACGATAACTTCAGCAACCCTAACAGCCTCCATCAGGGAACCAACTCTCCTATAAAAATTTCTTAAAACTTGCATACCGTGATCATACTGGGTACAACAAATTAAAAATATACCAAGGGCGAACTTTGCATAAATGTTATCTGGAGCAGCATAAACTAACATTTCTATTCCGGACTGCGACAGACCTGTTTGAGCCAGAAGTCAAAGACCTTCTAAGTAACTGGCAGTTTTGTTACCAACTTTAAGACAACATAGTAAAAATGGCCTGTAAATAGATCCTTCATTAACAAGTTCTGGGGAACTCATCATGTCCTCCAAGTTTGCTTCACGTAAAACTTCTTCCTCAAGAACAGCAACATTTCCTTCTTTACCGGCAACAATAAAAGGTCCGAGGTAGCGGAATCCAAAATGGCCAACTCTGCGGATAATGTCCGTTAGGATAGGAGTAGAAAGAGACTGCATCCTGAGAAAAAAAAAAGAAATATAAACTTAATAATCAAACGACAAAACGTTTAATAATATGAAATAAGTTGTTGACATACATAAACATAGGTAAGAAATTTTTTTAATTAATACTGATGGGGAGATATCTTACTCAATAGTAATGAAGTTTGATATCCGTAGTGGTGAGTTTATGGAGATAATACGTAAATAACATAAGTTACCGAATCAAACAAATATTAACAAAAATGTAAATGTTATTAATCTAAATAAAAAAGAAACTTTAGGTAATGATGATAAACCTTACTTCGAGTAGAAGAAGACAATTTAGCTATGGAAGACGAAGATTTGGATATGGAAGACGAAGATTTGGATTGGTGACTTTAAAGACAAAATATTTGAAAGTCGAGAATTTTCCATTAATGAATAAATAAAAATAGTAATGATAAGTCAAATCAGTGGACAAGTGTTACGGTTATGGTAATAGTTTGGAAAAAAAAAATATAGATTTGACATATGTCATAAACATAGCAGTAAGCTTAATCATGAACACACATAATAGGCAACTGATGGTGCATATAGCGTATATAATTGGTATATTTTGCATTATCATTGTTCGTCCAACATTTATCCATATATTTACAGAGCAACCGATTAATTGAGAAATACTAGCGCAGTAGTCGGAAAGAATAAAAAAGAAAATAAAATATAGTCGGTTTAAAATGCATAAATTAAGTACCTTTTAGATATAACACACAATACTTTAGGGAAACAAATTAAACATATATTACCATTTATATCACATTGTCACCAATACATTAAAGTATTAGATCTGGTAATATGAGAAACATACATCTTACAATCTTCTTTCCAGTTAACATAATTGAGAGATACGAGCAGAATACATGAACAAAAAGCATTCAAAACATACACCAAACTGAGTAGCACAATTCAATTCGCAACCGGGGAAAAATCGAAATCCAACCAATCCCGGAAATGGTCTCGAGTTTGTTGTTCCCATTAACTGAATTTGTTTAACAACCACTTCAGCAACACGAACGGCCTCCATAAGGTGACCAACTTTTCTGTAAAAACTTCTCATAACACAGAGTCCTTGAGGATATTCTCCAGAGCAGATTAAAAAAATTCCAAGTGATAAAGAGGAGTAAATATTAAGGGGAGCAGCCAACGCCAACATTTCTAGTCCTAACCTTGACGGACCAGTTTGAGCAAGAATACGAAGACCCTCTAAATAGTTTGCGGTTATGTTACCAGCACTAACGCAGCGACATATGAATGGTCTATAAACTGATCCTTCATTAAGAAGTTATGGATGTCGCATTAACTCATCGAGGTTTACCCCCCATAAGACTTCACTTTCAAAAGCTGCAATGTTTCCTTCTTTACCAGCAGCAATAAAGGTTCCCAAGAATCGGAATCCTGAATGGCCAACTCGGCGAATGATATCTGTGAGGATAGGGCGCGGAAGACTCGGCATTCTGTAAATAAAGAAAAAAATGTTAAACCAAATCATCAACGACATATAAATGTAAATTGTCAATAATTATGTTAATATAAATAAAACGGTTTTAATATTAAAGCGAACTTAAGATTACACTTCAGTAAACAACAAAACAAAATAGTTGTTTGATCCAGAAACGTACCTTAGACAGTAGCAAAAAAAGGATGTCGGAGAAAAACTTGCATATATCAAATGCAGGGAATATGTTGCATATGTTGAGTGAATATACAAAATTGCTTATATAGAAAGAGAACTAAAGTTGGGTAGTTCCATTAATGGGAAAAGAGAAGATCAAATGAAGAGACACTTACTACAGTCGATTAAGTATTATCATCTTGAGTCAAAGACAGTGGTATCTGACAGTTTAGATATAAAGCTATAGTTATTAATAATAATGATGGATAATAAACGCGATGGAGAATTTATATTAAAATTGCTGTATATGTGTTATAATGTACGCATCAATTTAATGTGGAAAAATATATTTTACATCAAATTGATGAAAAAATATACATAAAAATACATATATAAACCACATCTTAACACGGATGCAAGTTTGGTTGCAATGATACAAGTTAGAAACCTAATTTGTATATTAACCGATATATTGATTGGAATATGCCATAGGAAACATGTTAAAAAAGCTTACACAATAAGGTAACTAGATAGTGATTATATTTTTCACGTATTACATATTGTTTAAAACAAGTAATAAGTTACTGTCTTGAACAAAGAACATAATAATAATATGGCAAATAACATATAGTGAACATACATTTGTTGTTATTACCAAATATTTTACATGTTTACGAAACTTGAAATTTGTTTTCATCAGCATAAGTCAGTTATACGAGGACAATACATGAAAACAAAACATTCAAAACAAACTCCCACAGGGGTATCACAAGCCAAAGCACAATCAGGCATTACTGGAATCCGACCCATTCCTTCGTATGGTTTCGAACCTGGTGTTCCCATCAATCATATTTGGTGAATGATAACTTCACCAACTAGCACGGCCTCAACCACGTTACCCGCTTTTTCAAAAAAACTTGCCATAACAGGGATTCCTTCATCATACCTACCCGAAAAAATTTTAAATGTACCAAGAGCCAGCATTGCATAAATGTTTCGGGGAGCAGCATAAGCTAGCATTTCTATTCCTTTATCAGAAGGACCATGTTGAGCAAGCAGACGAAGACCTTATATGTAGTTTGCAGTAATGTTTCCAGCAATAACACAACGACACAGGAATGGGCGATAAATGGATTCTTCATTAAAAAGTTCAGGCGAGAGCATTAGCTCATGGAGATTTGCTTCACGTAAAACCAGATTATCCAAAGCAGCATTATTTAATTCTTGACCAGAAACTATAAAGGGGCCTAGGTTTCTAAATCCAAGATGGCCAACTCGCCGGATTATATCAACTAGGAGGGGAGTTGGAAGATACGGAACCATTATGATATGGGAGAAGTATCAAATTACCTATATTAACATCAACCAAAAGTGTCGAGAAACAGTGAGGTATTTACCATGTTTAAAATACCGATAATAATCAATAAAACAAAACATAATAGGATAGACAAAAATACCTCGTCGGTTAGAAGACTGAGGATGAAGACAACGAAGGGTAGTAACTATTTGTAGAAAGAAGATATAATATCTTCAACAAACAGAAGTAGGCAGATGTTATTGATAATTATAAGGTTTAAACGAAAGTAAAAGAAAAATATTGTTCTCGGAGTGAAACCTTAGCACAAAAATAGAAGTTGGATGACGAAGATAACGATGTGGAACAGCGAAGATAAAGAAAAAATATTATACATAATTAATAACCAGCCAAAGAGTAAATGCAATGTGAATATTTATCATAAGTCAAATCACAGTAAAAGTATTCATATTTATAAGAAAAGTAAAAATTTAGATTAGACATCTGTCAAGAGATTGACATATTTAGCATATTGAGTATCGTAGCAACAGCTACGTGTATTAAATATGAAAGGGTTGAAACAAATAAAATAATAAAATATATAGAGATTCATTTATTAACAAACACATAGTTTTGATAATGGCCATAAACCGCAGATTGATAAAACGCTTAATTCATTAATATTTCACAAACCAAAGTCATATGGTATCAAATACATTTTGATACCATTGACGCATAAAACATTAAGATAAAGTTGCAAATAGAAACAAACCACTCATCCTGGATTATAGTCTGGTTATCATAATACAAGGTACAAGCAACATCAAATAAACAACAGTAGTAGCCCTTCATCATAGCCAAAGTTGTTATCCGATGTAATCCAAAAAGCATTCCCGGGGAATTATTGATTACGGAAGGGAACCTAGAAGACCATTACAAAGTTAGGAAACTTATAGAATATATGATTTCCTGAATTGTTACAATGAAGTCAATTATTATCACCTTTATGTACATATACCTTACGAAGCTTTTAGATAGCCGCTTTGAAAGTCTGGCGGTTGTGACCAGGATTGCCACAACGCTTGCAGCGACGAGTTCCAATAGTTCGGCTTTGTTTCTACAAAAAAAAAAAATTACAGTGTGTATGTTATCGAAATGTCCATTATCTATTTTCAATAATAACATATTGGTTATAGTATTACCTGGTATTCACCAATAGACCTAATGCGCATTTTCCATGGCCTTCCAGGTGGTCTGCGAGTTTTAGGTGGCTTCAGAACGAAGTTGAACTCAGGGCACATAATGTTGTAGTCTGTGGGAATACCGGGAATTGGTCGTATGCTTGCAGCATATAACGACTTACAAGTTTCTACACTGAACATATCGTCCACAAAACTTGTAAGAGGAACATATGCTATGGTGGCAGCGGCAATTGCGTGAGGACATGGGTACTTAAGAAGCTGAAATTCACCGCATGTGCACTGCCGTGCCATGAGGTCAACGTGATTCAATTGACCATTACGAGACATAATCTCGTATTCCCAGATATTAATTGTTGAAACACGCAGACTAGCAGAAACACCGAAATTATCCTCCAGCTTATCCATAATCGCCGGGGTAATGTCACCTTGTTGACGAGAGTAGGCTGTGCGACGGATCGAAAACCAACTAGTAAAGGTTGCCCGGATACTTTCGAGCATTGTGACAATCGGATATTCCCTAGCCTCCATGAGTACATGGTTAAGCGATTCTACAATATTACTGGTCATCACGTTGTATCGCTCACCTTCAGAATATGCGCGTGTCCAGTGTGGAATTCCAATCGACATGAGGTATTCAGCACATTCATCGTTCATAATCTGGATTTCTTGGAATAATCTAGCAAATTCCACTTTGGTGAACGATGGAGCAGCCTTTTCAACCAACCTTGTAAGCGCCGAATTTTTGAAAAGGTTACGGATATTTTGAGTAAGATGAACAATACAGGACACGTGTTTCGACAGTGGATACTCCTGCTTAGATGCACAAAAGAGGAATAAAGTTAAAATGCATGCAAAAAGAATGAAAACTCACAACCTAATGTATTCATATCAACAAAGCATATTTACAGTTATTATGGGATCATTAATAATTACTAGAATTATAGTATAACTAATAGTGCGACTATATATTATGTCCACTTTCAACAAAGGTGTTAACATATTCTATATATAAATGATAAAACAATTAAAACATGGTTACCTTTTGAATAGCTTTGTAGATGGAAGAGTGTCTATCAGACACGAACACAATATCATATTCATTAGGAATAGCTTCTTTCAGATTTTTGAAAAACCATTGCCACGAAGAGTCATTTTCACCATCAACAACTGCAAATGCTAATGGGAATATCTGATAATTACCATCTTGTGCACTAGTTGTTAGCAAACATCCCTGATATTTCCCAAGCAAGTGTGTGTCGTAAACAACAATAATTTTTTGCAAATAAAACCAACTTTGAATGGATGTTCCAAAAGCAAGGAAGAGAGACCTGAATCATTGATCGGTAGCATCTTCACCCTCTGTTTCAAGGTTGCAAATTGTGCCGGGATTGAAATGTTTGAGCAAATGGACATAGAAGGGAAGCAGAGCAAAACTTCCTTCCGACGAACCATTCGCATTTGCCATGGCCAACTCTCGTGCACGCCAAGCTTTCCAATAACTAATGCTTATGTTGTAATCAGCAAACAGCAGCTGCTGTAGCGCACGGGGTTTTGGTCCCAAGCACTGACCATTGTATTTTGCTTTCACAAGCTCTCCGATGATAGCCGTGGTTGCTTGGCTGTTAACTCTAACACGATTATTTAAGTTGCAAGTATGGATAAGGTTCGCCTTCCAGATCTGAAACTTTGGGGAGGAGTCCATCTTTGCCGCTCGAACACGCCAACCACAATTGCTCACGTTACACCTAACCAGTAACAAATTCTTCGTTGACCGGATGCACTTGAAGTTGAAATTCCTGTTGATCGCATAAACAGCCAGTTTTATTTTGCAGTGCGATTTATTTTTGTATACTTTGCCAACGAACAACCCATCTCCCTCGTATCGCATATACTTTAAGACATTTACGTCAACATCCTCGTCGATAGAACCATCATAACTACCTTCATCACTATACGGCGCAGCATCACGATAGAAAATTGAAGCTTAGGCTTCATCATAGCTATCACGTACTTCAGCTGGAGGCTCATTCAACGCACTTGCGGCCAGCTGTGTAGCTAGTTCAGACATTGCTTCCGAAAATCTTCCCCAATAACTTCTTCGTGATATTGACCGATTCCGGTCATCATTTATATCGGCAAATCCAGATATAGTACCGAGAACAAAACTTCCTGTACCCCGTGAACTTCCAGAAACAGCGGCTTCTGGCAGAGTAGTTCCAAACAGAGAACCACGGCTAGGACCAGCAACATCCGATGGTGGCAGAGTATTTCCAAACGGAGATCCACGACTAGTTCCTGCAACATCGCCAGGTGGGAGAGTAGATCCAAACTGAGATCCACGACTAGTTCCAGCAACATCGCCTGGTGGGAGAGTAGGTCCAAACTGAGATCCACGACTAGCTCCAGCAACATGGCCTTGTGGCAGAGTAGACAGATACGGAGATCGACGACTAGTTCCAGAAACATCGCCTTGTGGGAGAGTAGGTCCAAAAGGAGATCCACGACTAGTTCCGGCAACATGGCCTGGTTGCCGAGTAGATGGAAACGGAGATCGACGACTAGTTTCAGCAACATCGCCTGGTGGCAGACTAGGTCCATACCGAGATCAACGACTAGTTCCAGTAACAGGGGCTACTGGTGGACTCGGTCCAAATAGATTGCGACAAACTTCCTTTCCTTTTCTTCGTACTGGGGTGACTTGAGTGAGCTGTGGGGAGTTGGTTGAATTAAAAGCCATTGACGAGAACATCTCCGTTGACAGAGGTAAGATTTGTTCGATAATCTTGTTAGGATCATCGCCATTTGGTGAATCCTCATCCAACGCGGTGTCATGCCAGTCGCTATAGTCGAAGTCATCATCATCCATCGAAGAATCAGAGCAGATATCCTCACTCTGTTGGGATGCTGGGACGAGAATCCTCGACGACTTTGGTACAGTACCCATTTTCGGTTGTTTGAATGTGACAAAGAGCTGCACATCGTTTTCACCTCCGGTCAAACGGAACAAAATATGCAAATCTTCGGTTGACTGTATTATTAAGGGAGGAACAAACCGCATTTCAAGAACTGTTCCACATTTGGCCAAATGGTAGGACAGTTCTACGGTAGATTTCTCAAGAGACAACCAAACTTGATGCAAACTTCAGATTCTAGTACTCCCAAAGGTATGTCTGCTGGAACTAACATACAATGTGTCAAGGCGTAACGATTTACTTGAAAATCCCACGCGCCATTAGGAAGTTTCAACCATTCGCCCCTAACCAGGGCGATATTCTGCATCTGATAAAAAGAGTTGAAAGTTAATATACAATTATGACTAGACGTTCCTAAATATTACTGACAATACTGATTTAATATATCAAATCCAATAATATTATTATGTAGTATAGTTCGTGAACATAATAATGTGTGGGGAAATATTAACTTATATGTATTGAAAATTATAAAGAAGGTATATTTTCAATAAGGAAATATAGTTCCGTTAACAGTTACAGTGAAATATACAGATTACCAACTATCTACGGTATAATAATAAAGTAAATGATTGGGTATCGAAGCTGTTCAAACATTTGAAGAAATTGAAAATTAATAGTTCTTTAACAGCAATGATATATTATGCATTCATATATAGAATAATTACTGAATAATTAATAGTTCTTTAACAGCAATGATTTTATTTTTCGGTGATGCATAAAAGGATGATCAAAGTATTTATATATGGATTATGCAGCGTAAATTCTCCAAAATTGCTACCCAAGACATGAAGCCGTAATATAATGATTTATACAGATTGAATACTAAAATTGTTCGGCAAATAGCAACATGAAAAAAATTAGTCATAAATAATACAACCATGTCCACTGATAATATCAACATGAAAGAATAAAGTTCAAACTATTAAGCCGATAAAAATACCTTTATCATGAAAATACAATCTAGTTGCCGGCTTCAATGGAGTAGAAACATAAATGATAGGGAATTTATGTCTGAGAATTTATGTGAGAAGCATTAATGTATGATGAACCTATTTATAGATGGATTTGTGGAGAAGAAAGCTAATTAAACCAGCTATACCCGGTTACATTATAATTTTGCAAGGCTAGTCTTAATAGAGTAATAAGTGATGTTTGATGGAGACATGTTCAGTGATGTAAGTCCATCGTCCAGCATGTTATTAAATGTGGATGTTAACTATTAAAAATTAGTTATATAATCGGTAACGTTTATATAGATGTAAATAATAATTCCGGTTTATTATTCTAAATAAGTAATTATCACTTAACCACATTGTATAATTAGCCGTTATCAATTAAACACAATATATTACGATGTATGGTTGTCAAATAAACTGTAATTAATAAATAAAACAATATGCTCTAAACAAACCGGCGTAAACATTCTATTATATATATGCAGAACTATTACTCTTTATATATGAACTGGAAACAATTCAAATAAGAAAAGCAATCTTAAGAAGATTACATCAACAGGTCCGAAAAAGATTTCTATACAGATACGCCGTAAAAATAATATTTTTACTCGACTTAGAGACAAGCATGACAGGAACTGTCAAATCAACAATAAATACATGACTCGTTACACATTATGGAAGCTAATTGTGATAAAGTGGAGATATTTTGGAGATGAGTAGAGATTAGATATGAGTATCAACAATAAGTACACGGTAGATAATGATTTGTATATATATAACAGATATGTTCGGAATTACTTAGTTGTACATAAAACACAAATTGATACATTTAGATTTTTATGCTTTAATAAGTCAATGCGAATTTTGGATAGCGATAACATATAGGATAGTAAGTACACAATTAAACATAACTCCAAACTGATACAAAAATTAACTAAATACATATAATTGTGAACGAAACTCGATGTTTACATTAATCTATTAACGGTAACATAAAACATAATATAATGTTTCATTGATACCATACAGTCTAATATAATTACATCACTGAACATTGCATTAGTAACCCCAAATGTATCATAAGACCAAGACATTGATCAGTGAACCCAAAGAATCGGGTAATAGCAGGTCGAAATGTTTGGAATACTATAATACTAGGTTTGGACCCGTGCGTGGACGCACGGGTTGTTAATTCTAATAATTATAACTTTTTTTTTAATTATAACATAATATCTAAACGAAAATTTAGTGGTAGAAGAT
>OVBB01002274.1:0-11818 GCA_900406415.1 Isatis lusitanica | reverse complement strand
AGACCCGGGGGCTTCCCGAGTAAGCATGATGAGCCTTGTGCAAGCTGCAACATTTCCTCTGGAGGCATATCTTAAACAAAAAGCTGTTCTAAATACAGCAGCAGAACAGCAAAGCAGTGATATGGTAAGCACAGAGCATGGTTCTTCCTCAGCCGCACAAGAACTTGACAGAGACACAGGCGGAGTTCCTGAGCCCCTGAACTAATTAACCCGATTTGGAATCCTTTATGAGTATTATGTTTATTTATGTATACAAGCTTCTTGGGTCTCGTCCCAAATTGGTGGAGTGGTTACGACCATTCTGCCAATTGTCGATCTAAGAAATGAGGAACTTATTGTTTCCTTTTCTTCTTTTCCTCGTGTTTTGGTTTTGGTTTTTGGTGAGGCTTGAGAGAGACAGAAGAGATGGGAATCTTGACGAGGCTTTGGAAATACATAGGACAACAAACATAATCCTTGACGATTGTAATATGTACATACGGGTCAAAAATGAAAACAAGCAATGCTTCTTTATTATACCTAAACCAAAATCCTCAAATTCAAAAAAGGAAACCATCCTTAAAATTCAAAAATGGAAACCACACTTGATAATTCCTAACCATATCAGGAATGGTTAGGTATAAAGAAGGAAACCATCGAGCACAAAAAGTATAAAGAAGGCAAAAACGAGTTTCTTACCTCATAAGCCTAAGAGAGAAAAGGTATAATATACTTTGTTAACGAGCAGAGTGATAATATGACGAACAAGTGCATGTATACATGACTAAGGACCAGAGGATATCTCTGGCCGGATTGTCTGTCTCTGGGGAAATGTGAGTACCTTGCTGATGCCATCATCGATTCATACCACAACGTAAGCTGAGCCCCCATCTCGGTAGGATGACAATAAGAAACAAAGTTTTATAGCTTCGTCTTGGGTCTTGGTCTTGATTGAAACCAGATGGATAATGAATAAGCTAGCTCACACTGAGCGCTACATTTTTATTTGATTTTTTTTTTTACAGGCATTGTTGTATTGGGAGACTCCCATCGTGTTATAGAAGAACTTTACCTGTCACTTGGCCTCTTATACTATGAATCCCATTGTATTTGCACACGAGAGAACTCAAATTGAGTTTGGTGTTGTTATCTTTGTAATAATGTTCAAGACGTCTACAGTATATAAGACGGTACCAAGTGACAGGGCCCATTATTACATTCTCAGGATCAATCACAAATGAGACTGACAAGCTAACAAAAAAAAAATTCAAAAGCTCTAGGCAAGTCATATAAGCATAGAACAGCTCAAATGCAGGATCAAGGAACACATTTTCACACATAACGGAGACGACTAAATTCTGATCCAGGTTCTGAATTGCTATATGTAAACAAACTAACCAAGAGACAGGATAAATAGATAATCGAATCACATTAAAGGCTATGAATTCACTCTTATAAAATAGAAAATCCGGTACATGGATCATAAGAGAGGTCTTACAGAAAAAAAAATTAAAATTTCATAACATAAATCCACAAAACATGAGGAAATGCTAAACCCAACAGAAAATAACTCTTTTAGAAGACGCTTTCACTTAGAGTGTGAGCTTAGTTCTACGCCAGTGCCTGCCTTTAGCATTGTACCTGGAAAAAACCAACACGAGACCATTAGAACACAATGGTTTGAAAGAACTCACTCACTACCTCTGCCCCAAATCGACCCACAAAGCCAACTACACATTTCTGATTTCAGGACTCACTCACTTTCTCATTACGGGAGGACCTCACGTTGAGAGATCGGGGGGAAATATGCCTACATATTTATTCCCTGTTGTGACAAGAACTCCAATGAGCAACACATAACCGTGTAGTAAAAGACTATTTGACTGTGCAAAATGATGATAAAAATTAAGGCATGCTCGAGAGACCGGTTTTAAGAAAAAGATACAATTTGATACCTCAATAATGTTTAAACGGAACTTCAGTTATCATTTGTCTCTTTTTTGGTAACTTAAAATAAGAGTCTAAATGCTCTATAAACCTCAGAAATGTCCATATCTCTCTCCTAAGTTCAAGAAAGCATGTCGCTGTCTGTTGGAAAAGGAAGTATTTATGCTGCAAACAAAACCAGATCAAAAGTTCAATTGATAATGAGCAAGTCGAACACCAAAATCAGCACCACACAACTATCTGTCCATCACCAGACATGAATGATTACTCAATAGAAAAGGCACCAAAAAAGCCAGTGGTGTTACCTCCCCGCTTTAGTCGTCGTATCCCTGAGAAAGAACCTTGAGCAATTGAATCCTGTATCCCTGAGAAAGAACCCTGTGCAATTGAAATCCTAAAAGCACGAAAAACAAACAGACAGCAAAAGACTCAACTCCAATAAAAGCATATGTGGAAGGTGTATTCTTAAGCCCTTGGCCCAATCAATTGGGAGATATTGTAGTTTTTTCCCCTCTGCCTATAAAAGAGAAACTTCTCTCCGCCTATAAAAGAGAAAGTAAGAGACTAGCGAAACAAAAAAGAAGGACGCGTTTTTGCCAAGAAAGAGATTCTTTCAAGCCAAGCCAAGACTCGTATGGTTTTAAAGATTTTACTCACTACCTCTGCCCCAAATCGACCCAAAGACGACTACACATTTCTGATTTCCGTACTCACCGACCTTGAGCCCTTGGCGCAATCAATTGGGAGATATTGTAGTGTTTTTTTCCTCCGCCTATAAAAGAGAAAGTAAGAGACTAGCGAAACAAAAACAAAGAAGCGTTTTTGCCAAGAAAGAGATTCTTTCAAGCCAAGCCAAGACTCGTTGTTCTATCTTCTCGTCTCTGGTTGTTCTCGTCTCTGGTTGTTCTCGACGATGTCCTACGACGATACAACAACGACTCTGGTTCCTTCCACGATGTCCTACGACGACACAGCGTCTGACGATACAACAACGACTCTGGTTCCTTCGCCGATGTCCTACGACGATACAACGTCTGATGATACAAAAACGACTCTGGTTCCTTCGTCCCTTACAACGAGTCTGAGTCTGTCGCTTCCACTTGATATGATCCGTGCTTGTCTTGCCCGGCTTCCAATCACCCGCTTCAAAACCTTTTCTTTGACATCAAAGAATTTAGCCAAAGAGCTCTCTTCGGATCCATTGTTCAACCTGAGAGCGAAAGACAATTTGAAGGAAGACATCGTTTACTGCTGCTTAAGCCAAGGTAATGAAGCTAAGTGGTTTACCTTGGGGATCAAGCCCAAGAAGAAAGGGTATTGGCTGATGAAGTTATCTCCGAACCTGCTACCTTCTTCTTTCCCAGTTTCTTGCAAAGCTTCTGCTTCGGTACAATCAAACATATACTTCCTGAGTACAAATCAAGATTCCAGTCTCAAAGTGATAAACTGCAAAAACAATACCTCCTCCTCTGACACTGCTCAAATGAATCTAATCGTCAATTCTTCCATTACTCAATTGGTTGGAATCCATGAGTCTCTGTATCTTCTTCAAGGGGAAGAACCACTCTCTTTGCAGCGATACACTCCTCGGTATAATAAATGGGAGACTATTTTTGCTATGAATGGGAATGTGCTCGGTAATACTAATAGTCTGGTTCTGGCTGGAAACTCCTCCTTTGACAGTGAGACATTGGCTATGTATTTCTCCTCCAAGTTAGCCGGTTCTAATGAAGCAGTTCCCACCTTTAAACTGTCTCTTAACCTGAAAGACGAGATTGTACTGACACCAAATAGTGGGTTAAAGTCTTGTAATGGCACCACACTCCTCATCGGATATTCGAAGATCAGAGTTATCCAATCGGACATTCAATATTGGAGGGAGACAGAAAGAGATTGGTTTCAAGTTCAAGGAAGCTTTACCAGCTTTGAGACGCCTCCTGAATGTGTAGTGGGACGCAAATCGAGTTTCATAGCTGTGTGGAAAAAAGGTGAAAAGAAGATTTGGGGCAGTGAGGTTTCTGTGAGTAGGGGTCTTGCTATGGTGTTTTGTGGAGAGGTATGGAGTTGTTTGATAGCTGATGAGCTTGAAGAAGGTTTCCAGATTCGTTCTTTGGTTAATGTTTTCCATTAAACAGTAAAGACAGAACAACAAAGGAAGGAGGGAAGGAGGGTCTAGCTAGGGTTTAGCTAAAAGGGTAAACAAATTTTTTTTTTTTTAGGGTTGAAAGGGTAAACAATTTTTTCCCCATTTCGATTGGTTTGGTTTGTATAAATGGTTTGGTTTTTTTTTAGGGTTAAAAGGGTAACGCATTCAGTTTGGTTTGTATAAATAGTTAAATACTGATCAAATCTTTCAGGACTCCTTACAAGAACTAAACATATCTTAAGCACAAGATATTGCCATCTACGTTCTCGCTCCAGAATTTGCATTTCCATTGGCCTCAGCCCTTGAACCCACCTATAAACAAGCAAAAGAACCTTGTTGTAGTTAAGATTGAACCACACGTGTGAGCTAACTTTATTTTCATACCAAAAGTATTCCCATTTTACAAACTAAACAAACCGTTTGATTTTATTTAGGCCCACTATCAGTACAGGATTTAAGATTATTTTATCCCTAATGCATTAATAGAGAAACCACTAAAATTTTGTTTTATAATATATATTTTCTGGGAGAGAGGACCATCCTAAGCGGATTATAAAAATGAATCTATCAGTACAACAATATAATGGTGTTTCTTGACAAGAACTGCTTGGTCTCTGTATATATCTATGGCAGGGATGCGTTAGAACAGCAGCTCTCAAGCGAATGCGATGGCTGCGTTTACTCTACTAGCGGTGAGACTTGCTACAAATCAACCGCAAACGCATGATCAAAATCGATTTATTGCATCGCATGTCAATCTTCTCAAGTAAAAACATAGCCTTTTTTGTATAGGCCCGACGGTACGACAGCCTATGGCTTTAAGACTAAACGTCTGCCTAATAGCTTTTGAATTTCTTAGAACCAACTCAAAGGTTCAATCAAAATCTTCCGGTCGTATGTTATTTACTTGGTCAAATCCGTCGCCTTAGGGGTAGCAACTGGGTCAGCCCAGATATGAAGTCCGGAACCGAACCGAATTTTGGGCTGGGCCGTTTTTTTTTTAAGTTACAGTTAGAATCTAAACACCAAAAACTTATACCTCGCACATCGTCTAATGAAAAACTTTTTTAAAAAAGAACCAAACAAATATCATTAAGTAGCATTCGGGGTTAATAATATTCTACGTTATACATATCAACCGGAGTAGGTCACGGGTTCCATAAATATTGTTAAACAAAAACAATCAAATTATAATTTTTTTTTCTCTTTAGTGACATGACCATGGCCAGTTGTTTCTTGACTATGTGAAATCTTTGGGATGTCATATGTTTCAAGGCATATATGAAAATGCAAGTGGTAGTTTACAAAAATAAAAAATAATAATAATTGGTCTAAAAAATATTATTAACATAGGAATAGTTTCTTGACCAACGGAAAAAAAAACATAGAATAGTTCCGTAGCGTATAGCGAGTCGCCGAGAGACGTTACACAGATGTTAATTGTTAACTAGGTTATCTCGAGTTTGCATAGTGAACGATAACAAAATTTACATCACATAAAGCAGAGATTAGTTCAATCTATGATCCTACAGAACCCCTTAACATTTGATGTCGGATAAACTGCATAAATTTGAAATTTGATTATCGTGAAGTAACGATTTTTTGCTTTATAGAGAATGAGTAATTGGATTCAAGATACGAGACATAAAAGACCTAGCCCGAAGTAGAGACTATATTGTTATTTTTGCTTTGACGTTTGAAACAGCCATTACTGGAGTTTTGTAGCATTTTAACACTTTGCATATCAGGAAGATGCTGGTAGAAAGAACAGGATCGTTTAGCCTTGTCTTGAAAGACCATTCTCCCCGTTTCTTTATTTTTCAAATCATTGGTTTTCTTGATCATTACTTTGCTGTCTTGTTATTGGGTTTTGTTCCCTTATTGTTCGTTGCTTCACTCAGATAATGATGAAAAAAGAATATTATTCTTAAGACTAAATTTTATCCATACCACATTTAATATAATATCATAGGTTTTTAGTAGTGTTAGGTAGTGTGCTTAATTTGGTAGCAATAGCGAGAGCATCACTTGCATCCAAATTGCTCACCCTCTTGGCCAAAACCATCAAGCTTTGTTCTTACTGAGTGTTAGATCAGTCCTGGACAATACAAAAAAACATCAACGATTATGGACAACCGAGCCTGCAAAGGTTCTTTTCGAGAGATTATTCACTCACGAGACAGAAATTAGAGAGACGAACGAATCAAAACTCGGTTTATCCTGATGAGAATCAAAAACTTGAGCCTGACCTTCAGGCTGCGCTAGTAGCCTTGTTGAAAAGGGAAGCTGGACTTGCAGGATGCAGAGAGGAACGTTCTCTCTGAGAAGAAGAAAGGCAAAAGAGGGGTTAGAAAAACGAGAGAATAATCGTCCAAGCTTGAAGAGTCTACTAGAGGAGCTGAAGCGGGCAAATGTGGAGTTAGCTTCACAAGCCAGAGAGATAGAAGAATTAAAGCATAAGCTTAGGGAAAGAGACGATGAACTTGTTGCTATGCAATCGTCTTTGACTTTGAAAGAAGGAGATGCGTGATGAGATTTCAAACAAAAGCAAGGAAGTTTCGCTGGCTATTAATTTTCTGAATTTGAGAAAATGACACAACTCGACAAGAAGGTGAAATACATGCATTTCTCAAGGCCCTCAAGGAAAAGGAAGAAGATGCATGGCTACGAAGAAACTTGAGCAGGAAAAGCTCAGTGCAACAGAAGCCAACTTGAAGAAACAGACGGAAGAGTGGCTGATAGGCCAGGATATATGAAGTGAATAGCTTCAGGAGGAAACTGTGAAACGCTTAGGAGAGGCCAACGAAACCATAAAGGACTCGAGGAGAGTGGAAAAGCTCCTGACTGATGTGAGATTCGAGCTTGTTCCTTCTCGGGAAGCTTTGTCATTTTCCAGGGAGCAAGTACTGTTGGAAAAACAAGTAGAGGAGTGCGAGGAACAGAGGAAAAGTGTGTACGTTGTCATATATGCAAAATTTGAGAGATGCTCACGCTCAAGTAGAAAGCGAGAAAGTAAAACGCTCACAGTTGCTGAGGCTAATTAAGAACTTTGCAAGTGAGCCGGAATCCAGAAAGAGCTGATGTGGGAATTACGAGAGGAATTGAAGAAAGATAAATCTTTGTTGGAGCATGTTGCCAAATAAATTGAAAAAAGAAAAGAAAAAAAAAGACTGAAAACAAACAATTCTCCAACGACAGAGAATATTTAAAAAATAAAATAAGAGGAAAAGTTCAGAGAAAATTGCATCGGTGAATCAATGATTCAGTTTACATGATGATGATGAACTATATTCAGCAAACCGTAGTAGTAAGAGCATGCACTATAGTCCCCACCCCTTCGGGTATAGTAAGCATACTGTCAAACCACTCAAGCGTGCCCCAAATTTCCGAATTTGGACGTCTTTCGAGCGCAATTTCTGCACACCACATTGTTCTCTCCTTCTTGGGAGACATTTCCTCCCACAGGATCGCCAGTTTTCCACCATGATCCGCCAATAAAAGAACTTGGTATATATCTCGGGGCAAGGGCAACCCTTTTAAACAACACTTCAAAGTTCTCCATAATCTTTCTCTGAGGTCATACCAACGGATCTCCCTATCCATATAACAGTAGAACACGCTATCTACCACACCATAAGATGGTTCGCAGCAACTCCATATCTGATTCATGCATATGTCTGCCCCTATCCATCTACCTTTGTGCAGCTTGTAAGTCACATTTTTCTCATCACACCTCACATACACGGTTCCTTGATAGCTTATGCTTTCGTACTTTGACCCTTTGCATATCTCTTCGCTAGGTATCTGTAGAAACTCCCAAGTTTGGGTCTTGGTATCAAAAATCTCCATCCAATTGGTTGAATCGATATCGTCGCACCCTCCCGTTACATATATTTTCCCATCAAGGGTGCAAACAGATGGCAACTTACGTGCCACCCGCATGCTTGGAGCCTCACGCCATGTGTGAGAACGACAGTCCATGACCATAACGCTAGAAGAGGCACTTCTCTTCGATCCACCACCAATGGCATAGATATTATGACCAGCCGCCGCAACACTAGACATGGAAGAGTTATAATGGGGAGATGAAATCGGGACCAAAAATTTTCTGGAGCTATTTGGTCTCTGGGAGAGCATGAACCAACGTAGTTGGTTGGTATCAAGTCGTAAGCACACGTAGAGACAACTCTCGGTGCGGCCTAAGAGGGTTCTGGTTTGGTAAAGTTCGGTTGAAGCAAGGAGGGAGCGGAATCTCTTGGAGACTAAGGAGAGAGATGGGTAGTAGAATCTTGAGACGCGGGCTAAGCAGTTCAATACCAAATCATCGGGAAGCGTCAGAATACTTTTGGCAGGTGGGGCTGGCTCTTCTCCATTATTCATGCTCGTCGATCACGTTTTCTCTATCAAGTAAAAAACCTCCTTTTTGCCTTCTTTATTTTTTTGTGCGCTCCTTTCTTCCCTAAGCTTTTTTCTTATAATGTCACCACCGATCTCGTCTGAAATCCTTTTATAGGGGAATTAGGAATTATCACGTATACTTTTTTGAATTATTTTAAGGGTGGTTTCCTTTTTTGAAATTTAAGGATGGTTTCCTTATTTTGTTTATTTTTTTTTTTGGTCAAAGGGGATGGTTTCCTTTTTTGAAATTTTAAGGATTGTTTCCTTTTTTGAATTTTAAGGATTGTTTCCTTTTTTTGAATTCCTGACGCTGCATTAGGTGGGTTTTGATTGATTTAAATACATTTTATACAGTCAAAACTTTAGACGAAACAGTGGGACAAAACTTGGTTTTACAATAAACGAAACGAAACTAGCGCAAGAGCTTGGCCAAACTCGAACCTGAGAGGAAAAACGAAATTAAAACAAGAGCTTGGCCTTCGACCTCGTCAAGTAGCGGTTTGGTTTCAGAACCGCCGTGCACGTTAGAAGACAAAACAGCTCGAAAAAGATTACGGCCTTGTTAAGACCCAGTACGACTCTCTCCGCCACGACCTCAATTCCCTTCTCCAAGAGGTGAAAAGTCAATTTTCAAGAGACATAAAAACTGAAACTTTTTTGTTATACAAAAAAAAAAACTGATTTTTTGAAATTTGTTTTTGTAGATTAGTTAAATCATTAGCAACGTTGAGGCTGCGATGGAGAGTGATATCTCCACCGTGAAGGAAGAGATAGTTTCGTTGCCGGATAAATTATTTCACAAGTCTGATCCGACTTCTTCGTCTCTTCCTCAGTTTCTTGAACACTCAACCGGTTTTAAGTACCGGCAAAGCTTTGAAGGTTGAAACAAGCTAAAGATGAAAGTGTTTAAGATATGAAATGAACTTCCACTGATTCAACTTAGAGAAAACCTTACACAACACTTGTTCTTATTTATACAAAGATTGAAACGAAAACACATTAGGGTTTAAAGAGATATGGCACAGAATATCCCTTGCCAGCTCAGTCCTCCTTATCTTCAAGTGTACTGTATCTGTTCTTCACCATAATAGCATTGACTCTGCTTTTGTCGACAACAGTTCCTCTTGGTCAACATGACCGTTACTTCATTTGTTTTTTCTGGTATGGGCTTTACTTGTTGTTTCTGGCCCAATGCTTCTGATCCACTTTCTTTCTGAGCCCGAGTTGTTGTATCCTCTATAATAAGCTTCACCCATCTCTGTGACCTTATACTGAGTTCCACCGTCGTCGAAGCTGGATCTTCCGACAGCTGCGATTCAAGCGCCGTTCTCAACGGCGAAACAAGCTCCGATAATGAAATATTGACCCCGTCGACGACGGTTACCGGCGGGAGTTTCTTACAGTTGGTGAAAATAGAGCAGACGGAAGATCACGATGATTTTTTTTAGCGGTGAAGAAGCTTGTGGTTTTTTCCTACAGCAACCGCCGTCTCTTAAGTAGTTTAGGATTTGAGGCCAAGGGTTTGTTGAGGTCTGAATTATAATTATAATAGTTGCTGGATAGACCTCAAAACTACTAAGCAGTGCAAAACCTAACCGAATCATCAATTCCTCGTATTTTTGAAAATCATGGATAGACCCCAGAAAAAGTAAATAGTTAAGTCAGAACAACAATATTTTAAAAATTATTATTTGGGCCGGCCAAAGTTGAGTCGGCTCGATTGACTGATTCGGAAATCCCTCGCAAAACGTCACGCCATTCCTATTGTCAGACTACACGTGTCATTTCTGGATTAACTAACATGTCCTCCAACACATGGACTCTGCCTTCTTTTCTTACTCTTCAATAGAAGAGAACCTACCTTTATTCATAATCACCATTTATGCCCCACGCACCCTCCAAATATCACAATTCCGCTAATCACCTTCTAATCTCATTTTCGTTTTTCTACAAGGATTTAAGAACGCAAACACTGAAATACAAATTAAAAAAAAAAATTGTTTCAAAAAAGAGTAGTGTAGTAGTAATCTTAGGTTTATTATAGTAAGAGAGATACTAATGGCGTGGTCAAAGAAGTTGGACGAGTGGGTGGGGTAGTAGCGTAAATAAATCGATATATGAAGGGTGAGGTGTAAGGGATTTTATGTTAATAATGGAGGGGCGAGAAAAATAAAGATGAGATAGAGAGGTGGGGAGCCTGGGGAATGGGACCCACAAACGCGCAAGGGTAACAGCTTATGTTTTGGTAAAGGTCGTCTCGTCGTGGCTTCCTCTCTCAACCCTAGAAAGAAACAACTTCATTCTCACGCGCCTCTTTCACGTTAAAACTTTTAATAAATAAATACTTTAAATTAATTATTTTGGTCGACCACTTCTTTCAAATGTTGTTGTCTTTTACCTATTCCCAACGCAAAAATTTATAATAAATTGGTCGCTAAGTTATATATATATATAAATTTTCGTTCCACTTCCACCTAAAATATCTGAATTTTAGTGGACAGTATATACAGTAGACATGAATTTTTGTATATGTCCATTTCATTCAAATAAATCGACCGATGTGGGAAATGTAGTAATGTCTAAACTCTAGCATAGGCTTGTTAAGATGAATTTGCATGTTGCCTCAAATATGTACAGTGTATGTGCTCTGAATGCTTGCGTGCCCATGTCATATATATTTACAGTCCGAATGGTGAACGGATTTTGAGCGGTGCGGAACCAACGGTTTTAGTACGGTACGGTTTTTTCAGTTATAAAAATGTATAGATACATAGTATATGTAAAGATTTTCGGTACTCTTAAGTGCGGTGCGGTGCGGTTCACCGGTTACCATTCGGAGCCATAATCTTCTGGGTTAATATTTTGTAACTAGTCCTGCATTCGTTGTCTTCGCCTATGTTGCTTCACAAACATGTTCATCAACTCCTACATATGAATGAATTTGTCATATATATGAAAGGTTTATTAAAAAATTGGAATGACTTTTGGGTTTCTTTTGTTTCTTTTAAGAAATTTTGAACGGTCTGCAAATGTTCAAGAGTCTTTAACCACTTGGTAACCCAACAAGATTTATATTCGACTGAATACATCATCATCAAATATCCACGTGTAGCTGTTTCATTCATTTTATTTACTAAGATAAATGTTAGAATTGGCGTTTACAAATGCATTGTGTATGAGGATAAGGTAAAGTTTACTCAAAGGGTATATGTAATTATTTAATGTGCGATAATGAAAGCGACAATTGCGCACTAAAAATGATTTTTTTGCTTTGATACGGTCAGGCAAAGCTACTTTAAAAAAATCAATCATTTTGTATTATTGATGATTTGGTTGAATCATAAACAA
>OVBB01002273.1:680-11822 GCA_900406415.1 Isatis lusitanica | reverse complement strand
AATCACATAATCAAATCCTTAATCATTCTTAATAATCCGCAATTCCTATAAAGAGAAGAACTAGGTGTTTTACACTTTTGACAAGTCATGAAGGTTTCTAAAACCACTTGTATAACCAGTTGAACATGTGGAAATCTTTAACTGGGTTCAGTAGCTGATTTCTCAGCTGGTTTGCTCTTACTGTTTGAAAATCCNTGGTTACATGGTCCAGTACTTGCTTTGTATCCGTTTTGTTATAATCTCTATCATTTTAATTTATCTATTTATTAAGAAAGATCTGAAATTTCCCAAAACATTAAAAAACACGATTTAAAAAAAACAGATGATAAAAAAACTCAAAATATATTGGATTTAAAACAATGGTTTAGATCCTATAAATTCATGATTTAAATCTTATAAACTCATGATCCATTAAAATTTGAATAAATAAAAATCTGATTGCAGTAAAATTTGAATAAAAAAAAGTATAAATAACATAAAAGTCCAAACAAAGAAATAATAGTCTTAATAAAGAAAATATCAAAGTAGCTAACCTAAGATGAAAATAAACAAAAAGTATAAAATAATGTAATATCCAAATTTTGAAATTTGAACATGATACATCATTTTAATCTTTTTGGTTTTAATTACTTTATCAAAACAGATGTAAAATATATCAAACACACTGAAAACGATACACCGCAAACGATTATAAGAGATAAAACCATACAAAAATAAAAATATTTTCGAGCCCAAAAAGGAGAACCATTAGAGAAATACTAAAACCAAAAACACAAAAAGATGAAATTTAATAGTAGCCTAAAGGGCATTAGAACCACAACCAGATGCATAGAGCTTGCTCTAAATGCTCCCACTACCAATCCAAAGAACATGTTGACGGCAAAAGCAGAATGAAAAGCATGAACCATGAAAAACCCGTCTTCTCAGCCACTAGATGAAGTGAGGAAGACTTGAAAAATGACCTTACTCAAACCCAAGCAAGAACTACTTCAGCTTTATCGAAAACAGGAAACAAAGAGGACCAGAACACGGTAACAATACCATATATATCGGCTATTTTAGAGAACTGAAACCCTAAGAGCAGAAGCACAAGGAGAAGAACATTGATAACCGACTAGGGACAAAAAAGAGGACTCAATCTTAAACGCGAAAACAACAATCCTGCTATAGTCACTTATAGACTAAGACAAGACACTGCATCGCAAAATAAAGCCAAAGTACTAGATCACTATGATGCCTTAAATAGTTGAACTCACATCCAATATTAAAAATATATAAAAATAGTAGTAGATCTACTGGAAAGACCAAAATCTGAGAGATGAAACTCCAAAACAAAACTTAACCAATCACGAGCCACCAGAAAAAAAAATAGAGGACAAAACAGCAACACATACAGACCCTGACCTATAAATGTGAAGCCTATGCAAGAGATAGAACCCACAAGGGCATAAGAGCCATGGACACATCACAAACACATATGAAACCGTTGTTACAAGAACTAACTGATTCTAAAACCAACTGAAAAGACCAGAACACTGGAAAACCCATAAGACAATAGACAACCAAAGGATCTAAAACCATAAGCTACTGGTGGAAACCAGGGTAAAAATCAAAAACGCTTGAAACCACCAAAACCCTAATTAAGTGTGGATTTACAACTGGAGGTTCAGGTCATGTAGAGATGGTGGACCCCTCCATCACAAGCACCTAGTAAATAGACAAAGTCATCCTCCGCGTGAGAGAGAGGATGAGACACCACACTCCGCCCAAGAACAACCTGCACCAATCGCATCGAAGACCACAAATCAAAACCCAGATCTGGCCAAAACAAACACATCCACTAAAAATTGAGTAAGTGGAGAGAACAAAATTGAAGGGAAAGAGGTGAAGCCTCTCCTACTGGTGGTAAGGAGCGCAAACTAAAAGAATGAATAGTTATAGGTGATTCGTTCAAGTGAAAGAGTTTTAATTAAGACGAATAGAAGATTATATGATCTATTTAAGTTTTAAAATATACTAGGGAATATGCCCGCGGGCAGTGTACTATTAAAAAAAATGATTATAGAATTCAAAGATATAAACAAGAAAGACTTGATAACAAGAACGACTAAAAAAAACTTATAATAAAACGAAATGCTAACGCAACCCAACAGTAGCCATACTAACCACGACGTCGACATATCTCTTGCCAGAATCGTTCCACTTCCGCCAACCGGGGCTCTATCAAAATCCAACTATAATTATAAGAGGTGATAACAACCCAGTCATCTCCAAATCTAGCAATGCGCGAATATCTTACAATGCAGATTACGATATCACTTGAACAACACACCAGAGAACGAAGGAAGCTATCGGAATAATCTTGGCGTAAGAACACGGTCAAACGCACACCCCTGTCGAAATGGATACAATTAAAAACCACTAATGTATATATAGAAATATATACGGTTACGTGCATATTCATGTTCAAATCTGTAATACACTAACAAAAGATGAAATCTAAACTCTAACCTCTCGTTAGCAAGCTCTATGCAGACGCTACTAACACCAACAATTTCTCCTATAAAATCTGCATAAATATAACAGTTACCGACTATATACCAATTGGTAAAGAAACCCGGTGAAGGTAAAATTCAGGATACGACAGCTATATACAAACGGACCAACGACAAACCGAGGATCGTACATACCCTCATGTATATCCTCAAATCCAGCAAAAGAGACATCGCGCTCCAACGAAGCAGACGTAAACTCTGAAACAGAAGTATCAGAACGAAATAATATTTTAAAATCATGCATTGTTAAGCTTGGATGTTCCGTGACGGGCACAACATCAAATTTCTCTATGTTCATCCAACAACCTTCGTTCAATCCACTCGGTAGAAGCTCCATGAACTCGTCGTCTATCGTGGCATGTTTCCTATCACCCTATAAAATCGTAAACAGAANGAGCAACTAACCACATCATCAACAAAAACAAATCCCGAGATTTTCTTGTGTCTATGAACAGTCGTAAACTTTCGTAGCAACATGGCCTGAATTTTGCAATCACGAGATGCAGGACTTAGGTCTAAAACACAGACAAAACTCATCATACCAACGTAGAACTCTATAAAGTGTCCGACTATAGCCGTCCGAGTCACCTTATATACACAAAACAACATGGAATCTACTTTTCATCACGATAAACTAAAAAAAAAAAACTAAAGTTTATCCGATGCAACCAGATACTGAACAATGACTATATATTTTACTATATCAGTTTATTTCGATTTTATCACCTGCACATAAATCTATAAATCACAAATAAAATAAATCGGTAAAAATAATAATGTTGTATACGCGGTGCTTAACTTTCACTCGATAAACATAAAACATTGAAAGACGAAATCTATCCCGTTTGAATAATGTATAATTAAAAAAGTATCTCAATAATAAAACCAATGCGAATATTTGATTTTTCGAAGAAACAGTGGTACGCGTGAACCGACCGAGGGTAAGATAACAAAATCACCATGACCATAAGACGACACAAAACTCAAAAACCCAGAAAACAAAAATGATGCAAAGCCAGTAACAAAACGATATCGGGTTCACAGACATTCACGAGACCTCGTACATAAGCCTACGTTCCCTAAATTCTTCTACTTCTGTAATATTAGGCTCAACTAAAACTTGAGCACATCTGAAGGATGTGTAGACAGAGTAGACACCTTTGCGAAAGCGAATGGAAGCAAATCTCAATATGCAGACAACATCATCGCCCCTGCATTTGGATAGCGAAAAAAGAAACTCCTCAGAATAGTCATGTCCAAGTATAACCGGCAACCTCAGGTTACTGTTCAAATAATCATAATAGTAAGGTACAAATAACCCGAAAGAACACAACGTTAAACATATGCAGGAGACCTCTCGTTTTGGAGCTCGAATCTCACCAGACCCAGTTTATTATTACCAATAAGTCGACGATCTCGGCAAGCACCAACATTAACAACCCGTCCTATGACATCTATGATCCGAAGGATTTAATTACGTAGAACTCAAGAAAACTAAATGAATATCAACAGATTTAAATTACGCTCGTAAACGACATTACCTAGACATATCAGAGGGTCTACCTCTCCACCAATGATGGATTCAAACATTTCGAATGAGAAAAAACCTGTGTTCCCTCTTGACGGTGTACTACACCAAAAAGTTTTGGAACCACATTCTATCATAAAAGGATGCTTAACCGGGCGAAACTCACCGTTAACAGGCACGAGTTTAAAATCACAGAGGTTTATCCAATCACCTTTGGCAATACCAACAGCCAGGAGTTCGTTTAAGCAGCACCGCACTGATCCTACCACCCTATAAAAACCAACACGTCACAAGACAAACAAAAGAGAAAACTACGTATATACGTCACACGGTTAAAAACAACACGACTTATGTGCAATTAATGTGGACAACCTAAAATACCTTATCATCACCAAAAATCAAATGCAACAATTCGTCGGTTCCATGTAGATGTTTAAACGTACGAAGCACCGTCACCCGCGTCTGCCATCTACAAACCGATGGGTCCAAATCTGCCACACCTTAAAAAAAGAAAAATACGATATACGAACCATCTGGGAAATCTAATCATATACGATCGTAATCTAACGTATTTTAAGTTTGCAACAGGAAAGACGACAAAGACGATCAAATATATAAGCTTGGTAAACCTGTGGAAAATATAGAGTAGGCATTATGAATCATCCTCGAAATCAACGCAGACATCATACTAACCACGCCCAGACTCGGAACCGTAAAACTGCTCGATGTTAAGCATGCATATATATACAACAAACTGGTATTATTCCATATTTATCACGATCTCAAAAAATTACAATATAATATTCTTGTAACTCCGACATCCAATAAGATATCACGAATATAAAATAAATAAAAAACAAAAACAAGAACCCAAAACCCCATTCTAGTTTTTAATAGGAATCTCTAAAGGCTCGTCTCTGGAATATAAAACCATGAAATATATAACTTTAAAATATAAAAACCATCAACTGTAATATCTTGACATTATCGTTTTTGATGGACCACTACAGATCTCACCATTGATCCCAGACAACTATTATATATAACAGTTGTAATCACCACCGCCAGTTATAAGAAGCCGTGACGTCTTCTTTCCAATACTTAGGCAATTTACATTTGCATAATGTGCCAAAAACTCCTCTGAGTTCCCAATCCAATGTAATGGAAAGAAACAGCGATAACCATGAGGCAACACAAGATAAAAAACTCAAGAAAATAATATAGAAAATTTGCCAGTCACCCAATCAATAGAACAACAAAACACACCTACGCAACGCCCGAACATCCTCGAACGACAGCAGAAAGGGTCTAAACTTCAGATAAGTTTCTTAACATTCGTTATAAAACTAAACCAAACACGAACTAAAAAAAAGGATAGAAGATAAAGAGATAGAGGTCGGAGAAACTCGATCGCTCCAGTCATTCAGACACCTACAAATAAAGGTCAAATATTAACCGATGAACACTGACAAGATACCAAACAATGCATAATACTCGTAATAAGATCACCTGCATCGTCCATCGCGGCGTGCTCGATGATGATCCATCACCAAGACTAAACAATGGCTAGAAACGACTGCCCCAAAACCTGATAGCGACAATTTACAGGTAGATAACCACACACATCCGCAGATTACCTATCAGATTCTAAGTTAAATAATCGCTACCCCTGCTCATGAGATATCTATCACCTAAAGAACAGAACCATAAAACAGAGATCTCCATAAACAATGCCGTAACACTGTCCATTTTTCTGGCATATATTTCAAAACTAACCACCGCGGGTTTTGATGGAACAGTACGTCAAGAAGCAAAGCACGGGCACATCACGAACATGGCCAATTTTCTCACTGATATCCACAGCTAATTTTCCCAGTGCGACACAGCTCAGCAGCAGTCCCATATCAGACATCGGCCCAAATTCGTAAACACGGATAAATCTAACATCAAACCCTGTTTGGAAAAAGCAAGATAGTCATAGANAGCCAAACTGGTCGTCTTCTTCCTGGGTCTCGATGCGTCTCGCTCATCGTCTACCATTTTCAAATCCTCCATAGCCAAAATGAAACCCAACGTGCCTGAAGAATAAGACAACGTTTCACACCCGTTCCAAACGTATCGAAACCGATATGCTCATCGACTTCTATCGGATGAGCGTCCAAAACAACTGTGTTCTCGCATATTTTGATGGCGAGACCATTAATCGTGTTCGGTTCCTCTCGGACATCATCAAAAACAACGAAATTACTTATGCTTTTACACTGACCTTTGTGAACCGATCAATCCCAAAACCTGATTTGCTGGGGAAGACAGACATATGCCTGAATATATTCACCCTGAAAATACAGCAAATCAGCGCAAACACAAAGCTTTACATAAAACCAAAAATCGATTCAGCAGGAACAAACCGAGAAAACGGACCTCCTCATCTGTGAGCAGTAACTCCAGAGTATCGCAACCCTCTCCGACCCCGTTCTCAGACCATTTTCTTACAATTCTCACCCTGACTCTCCAGTCTGTTCTGTCTAGATGCAAACTCGATATCAGATCGTAATTCGCCATGGATGAATGAGTTCCGCGGAAGAGACGGAGTCTCGATAAAAAGAAGGGGTTTCGAGCCACGAATACAGAAATTGTCCGTAGCTGGGAGATAATCGCAATTAAAAAAAAAGGGAGCTTGGAAATGCTGCGGAAACAAACGATCCGGGTAGGACTGTGTTTTGGGTAGATTAGTGGTATCATCGGCGACTTCTTGAAACCAGATCGACAAAGCGACTGAAGAAGATGAAACCCCCTTATGGGCCCTTGATTGTTGTTGGCCCAAGTTTTAATACCATAACTTACTGGTCTGAATTTAGTTATATAAAAGGACTACTAAAATATCAAATGGTGTAATCATCAAACTAATAGCCGATTCCGGAAAATAAATTCGAGAATTCAATAATTATTTTTTGACAGTCGAATAAATATAAACTTTTATGCAAATTTTAGAAACACCAGTCAACGCACAATGTTAACCATTTTATAGATTTTTTATCGACAATAAACGGCCACAACAATCCGCAAAATATACAAAACAACAATAAAACATGTGTAAAAAAAATAAACATTCCCGAACATTGATCCATATATATTTTTTTTTATATGCAGTAGAAAGGCGGACATCCAACTAAAACATAAAATATCGTAAAAAAACACTGAATGAACGATAAATTAGTGTTCACATTAAACCAAAGATCACCAAAAAGCAGCGAATGTATCCATAAACCATCCTAAGCAGATCAACATAGGTATTAAAAACGAATTCAATAGCTACCAGTATCAGGAAATGCTACAATCCCGAAAAAACAATAAAAAATTGCTAACTGACCTACCCAAAAACATTCGTCACAAAGACTACATTGTATTCTGTTATACTGACACCATATACCTTGGGATCCATAAGCACGGAATACAGTGCACGTGCACGAGTTGATTAGCGGGAGGGCATAATCCAAAAACACGGTCGCCATCGGAGTCATTACAAACAGCACATTAGACCAACCCAAAATATCAGCCACAATACTCAGACCAACACGCTGCGCAGAATCTCTGCTTATCATAGATGAGCAAGCACGATCGTCGAATAACACCATACGAATCATAACAACAGAGAGAAGCTTCGCACCCACCATCAGTCGCGTGTCTAATCCGGTGAAGTCCTCCAACTGGGTTATCATACAGAAAAAGTCTCGAGCATCTTTGATATAGATCGCAGATAGATTTCCACTATGGTAACACTTCTCCACGAACAACGAACCACGCCTCAGCTGATCATACGTACAACCGAGCAAATCGACGGATGCGTAAACACTCGGAAACTCGCAGACCGCTTTAATGGTTTTGCAAGTTCTCATCAGATGCATATAATCCCTGAAAGACTCTTTACAAACTCGCATAACCACACACTCGAGTAACTCCATCGGTAAAGAAAGCAACATCGATGCTTCCGTACAGCACAAGAACCGTTCCAAAGTGAACAAATTAAGTTTTTTCCTAGCACAAATATATAATGGGAACATATACGTACATCCGATATTTTTTATAAAGACAGATATACACGAAAAGAGGCATAAGAATATACGATGCACAAATACTCACATATATATCTAAATCTTTAAATATATCCGACATCAGGTGACGACAAATATATGACAAAATTTTCATAATCTTGCTTCAAATTAACGACAAATATATAAATGAGTGTATATCTAACTTCTAATAATTTCGGCCCAAATTAACGACAAATAAATTTGGCCTGGTATTAGAAGAAAAGAAAGCAAATCCAATTCTAAATACAGAAACATATCGTTTTTTTCCTTATTCTCCGGCTAAAATCTAGATACCGAAACCGATCATTTTTTTTCTTTTTAAACTATTTTAAACCTTTACGTAATATTTTGATAACATAATTTTTCTTTGTTCATAGATCTTCTTTTAGATCTAATAAAAAGAAAGCGAGAAACACGAACAAAAGAATAATTTATCAAACTAAACAATTATATGACGAAGAGAACTATACATAATTCGTTTATATCCAGATACATGTAGAGATTTATAGGTGACAGACAGCACCATAAAAACAAATACCGAAAATCGACTATCAATCACCTTCGAAAATATTATAATTTTTAAAACAAATACACAAGCAAACTCGGATTAATAAATAACCAAAACCATAAAAACAAACGATTATTGCCTAAGTATTTACCACTGGAGAATGTGCGCGCCCAAACTACTATAAAAAAACAACTCCAAAATTCGAAAAATACGAAAGAAATTTTACCAAAACTCGATAAAAAGAACGACTGTAAACAACTATAATAAAACCAATCTAAGTACAACGTCAACCAATCAAGAAAACAAATTAACTCAAAGGCAGTACACGTAAAAGAAAGCTACACTAAACATTAAAACCATAAATAGATGAGGACACACTAGTCTCGAAAAACCACAACGTTATCCAAGTGTGTCACAATTAAACCGGTAAATCAAAAGACATTCTGAAAGATCTCTCTGTATACAACATTCAATGGGTTCTTCTTCGGTTTCCCCTTTTCATCTGTGATTAAAATCTTTAGTCCTGCTCTCGTAGTTACTTTGGAGACGGCAACGTACAACTGACCATGAGAGAACACAGGTCTCGGCAAAAACAAACCAACCTTCTGCAGTGTCTGACCTTGGCTTTTATTTATAGTCATCGCAAAGGCCAGAGCAACAGGAAACTGTCTACACCTCATCCTGAACGGTAGACTCGTATCCGCCGGTGAGACATACAACCTGGGTAATAATACCTTCTGACCAACTCTTTCACCGGTTAAAGCTTTGCCTCGATCACGTGATTAGCTAACTGTGTGACAAGAAGCCTGGTACCATTGCACAGACCACCTTTGGGATCTACATTCCTAAGCAGCATAATAGGAGCACCGATCTTCAATTTCAGGTTATGGTTAGGTAATCCAGATATCTTAATGCTATTAAGGTATTCTTGTGTGTAAACAGCACCGTCGTTCTTGCTCGTATCTGAAGTATCGATGCTATCCGAACTGAGATATGAACGCTCCACACCTTTAATAACAACAACCAATAGTAAGTGCGATACAAAACACAGTGACAGACAAAAACGAAAACGACAATTCTAAAAACGTACATGACACTTCGGATATCATATACTCGTTTATCAGATCAACATCCTGGTTGCGGGGACTCAATATTGCACGTCCTTTGAAAAATTTAGGATCGCGCTCGTTTGCATAGGAACAACCATAAATCTCCTTAATAATCTCGCGCACAGGGTCATCGTAGTTTCCGATCTGTAAATCCTGGAGGATATCAATCTCCACCTCTCTGTCGTTAGGTCCATTAATTTTTCCGTCTCCCACATTCAATATCCAATCGGAAAACTCCTTGAGTCCATCAGGATCCCCTCCGGCAAGACGCATGTTTGTTTTTAGTTCTCTGATCTTACAACTCCACTAGAAATAAGACGAATTCAGACTCGACAACACGGTCTCGGTCCTATTGCCACCAACAATTACCGGCAATATCTGATGAAAATCACCACCAAAAACGATAACCTTACCGCCAAAAACATCATCACATCTGAGTATATCTCTCATACTCTGATCTAAGGTTTCGAAACAGTGCTTATTCATCATCGGCACTTCGTCCCATATAATAAGCTGCANAAAGGAATACTGAACCTGGAATGAGCCGTCCTCCCTCCTCGCAAAAGAAGAGCAGCAATACCACTGGATGCAACATTCAGAACGATCTTACCCCTTGACCGAAGACTGGATCCTAACAACCTCCACAAAAATGTTTTTCCAGTACCGCCAAAACCGTGAACAAAAAACATTCGTCATCGATCACGAACCACGTGACTAAGAACCTCGTCGTAGACACTCCTCTGCTCGTCCGTAACTGTCGATAGAAGCTCCGCATGTTCGATTTTTAAAGCCTCACGATCGTAAGACCTCTCGTCCAATATGAGATGGTTAGTGTTCTTGTCCATGACAATATCTTCTGTATACGACATCCCATCGAAATTGGCTAGCGAATTCCCATTTCTCCGCAGATATTTCTCGATTTTTGCCAGACCCATGTTCCTTAAATCTTCTTCGGCGACATAGACGGCTAGCAGAAAACAGAAAGAGAAGATTAACGAACAAAAGACATCTCAACGGAAAAACAGACGAAAGAAAAAACTATTCTAGATAAGAAAATGCAGGTACCGTGGTTGTTATTCTCTTTCCTGAGCTTGTAGGGTATATCCTCAGTCAATACTTTTCATGTCGCTTCCCAAACTCGAATAGGAATAGCCATGCTATTAGAAAGAAGCATTATAGCAAATAACCTACGCAAAAAGTTACCCGAACCCCACTCACTTGCTTCGTTGATCGCATCGATATACTCTTTGTCGTCGTCGAGCAAACCCAACGCATAACACGCATCCTTATAACTGTCATAACAGACATCATTAACAGTGCGTATTTCTTCGAAACTTTTAGGACACTTAAC
>OVBB01002272.1:0-11827 GCA_900406415.1 Isatis lusitanica | reverse complement strand
AAATTACAACGATTTGAAGACAGTTTTGGTGGCAAAAAACTACGGATTCTCAAGGTATACCTTGGGTGGCTTGGAATAAACTAAATCATCACAAGAGAGAGGGAGGTTTAGGTTTTAAAGACCTAGAGAAATTTAATGATGCACTCTTGGCTAAGCAGGCTTGGCGACTACTAAAACACCCAAATTCTTTGCTTACAAGATTGTTCAAAGCAAGATATTATCGTCAGACTTCAGTCTTGGAGGCGTCTTCTCAGAGTAAACAATCCTATGCCTGGAAATCTATATTACATGGAATCGATCTATTAAAACAGGGAATTGGTCATTCTATTGGTATGGGGGATCAAGTTAAGGTTTATTCCGACAATTGGCTTCCCCATTCTCCTCCGTATCCGGCATCGAAACCAGATACAGTCCAGAATGAAATCATGGTCGCAGATTTGATTACCCTGGAAGGAACTTCTAGATCATGGAATGAAGCAGCAATCATTCAGTACATTATACCTCAAGAACGAGATCTGGTAAAATCTATATAACTTTCTCCAAATGCACTGACAGACAAATTATTTTGGTCTTTCACTTCCCATGGTCATTACTCGGTTCAAACTCTTGTAATGCAGACCTTGTAAACCACCGTTTCTAATATAGTATCAAATTTGCCGGAAAAATTAATCAAAAAAATCTATTAAATAGGATTTGAGAGACAATTTATAATTAAAAATTAATAAATATAAACACCACCTCTTAATTTCTTATAACTAGACTTTTCACCTACGCTTTTTTAACCTTCTAAATAAAATATTATTAATTTTAATTACAAATATAAATAAGATTATATTGTGGTTTGTTTTTCCAATATCATAAAATTTTAGTTTATTGTAAATATATTATAAAATAGAGAAATACCCTCAAATAGTACATTTTCATGTTTTTGTAACCAAAATAGCACACTATGATGAAAATAACATAAATAGCACATTTTAATCATTTTTAAATGTATTACACTAATGAATTTGGTTTCACTAATCATTAATTAGGGTTTAGATTTTAGGGTTTAGGGTTTAGGATTACAAGATTGAGAAGAAATGAATTAAAAATAATGATATAATAGGTTTTTTGTTCTTTAATGAATGTTATTTAGGTTATTTTTAGGGTGATAGAGGTAAATATACATCAATAATAAAAAAATTAGTTGTGTGGCACTCCAAAAATAGAAATTAGAAAGTTGGTATTTTGCTGACTCTTTTATCCATAACCTTTTGAACTAATTACAAATCTGCCATCGCCGTTGATACTATTCATAAACCATCCGTAAAACTATTCATCCATATGCTAACATCAATAGCAGATAACACTAACATATTAACAATAATTCTTTGGATATTGATGACACGTGAATATTATTAGTACATCAATATTATTATCATGTGAATGTTGTTCGCATGTAAATTCAATTATCATCACATGTTATATAAAATGTTAGTGTGCGAACAATATTTGCGTTTAACAAATAGTGTATTTATAGTAATTATTGATATTTATGATGTGTTAACTATATTAATGTACTAATTCAGTTATCATGTCATATATAATTAACTTAATAATAATCGTGATAACATGTTATATTAAATGTTAACTTATGATTATATTGTTCATCAGTTGATGAAAACATTTATCTTTGATGTTGTTATATTATCATGTAAATCAAATTATCGATGCATGCATGTTATATAGAATACTAGTGTACCTAACAATAATAGCGTGCTAACAATAATAATGTATTACCAAATATAACAACATGTTAACATGCTAACAATAATACATATTACTTATTACAAGATAATAATACTTGATAACTATTAAACATCACTAGATAATAATCCAATGTTAATGTGTTAATTATATTAGTGTGCTAACAATCCAATGTTAGCGTGCTAATAGTATTAGTAGTATTGTCGAGTGTCACTAATATTATCTCGTTCTATGTTAACTCTAAAAACAAATAACATTAACATGTTAGTACAATATCATTGAGTATTGTTATCACGTAAATATTGTTAGCACATAAACAATGTTAGCCAATAAATGTTGTTAGCATGTAAATCTAATTATCATTTCATGTTATGTAGAACGTTATCATCAAATATAACATGTTAACTCCAAATATCAGCCAATGTTAGCATGGTAACAAAACTCGTAAACATTTACATTGATTGTTAACATGCTAATAATAATATAAGATATCTATATAGAATTTTAACGTGTTAATAATAATTGTTAACAAACCATCTTTTGTATCTTCTTTATCTCTCTCTCTCTCTCCCTCTCCTCCTCTCTCGATCTCCTTCTCCGGTCGCCACTACCTGACATAACATCACCACTATCATCGACATTTTCACCATCATTTGCCATCATTATCTTCATCACCTCATTACGTTACCGTTATCACCGTCTTAGCTAAGATCACCATCGCTGTCGTAACCGTAACAAAGACCATCATCGCTACCACCGTTTTCACTGTTTGATGAGAAAGAAAGAATAATGTAATTAGTTTGTAAACATAAGGGTAAAATAGATTTTTTATGATGAATATTATACAATGAATAGTGAAGTATGAGAGAGAACTAATTTCAGCATTATTGAGTGATAGACATTGCAATTTCTCTTATTTTTAACCTACTATGCTATTTTGGTAACAAAAACATGAAAGTGTGCTATTTTTGAGAATTTCCCAAATAGATAAGTTCAATTATTATAAAAGAAATTATGTTTTTTCTAATAATATTTAGTTTAATTTTTATAATAATTAGCTCAATTATTATTATATTTTAGTTTTTCTCTTATAACATATGAAACAATGTATAGAATACTAGAATTTAGCCCGTGCGTTGCACGAGAATTAAAAGTTTAGATATAATATTAAATTTTTTTTAAAAATATATAAATATTATGTAAATAAATATAAATCATAATTTAAAATTTTAAAACACTTAAAAACAAAAACCAAAAATAAAAATATTAATGTTTTTAAGTATTATTATTATCTGTAAATTTATTTAACCAAAAAATAAATATTATGTAATTCTAAGTAATAAATGATAAATTAAAAATAGAAAATCAGATTTAAAATAAAAATGAAATACCATTAGCTCAGTTGGTAAAATTTGCAATTTTAAGTAATATTATTATCTGTATAAATATATAAGTAATAAAATATACTTTTGTACTCATTAAAAAAACATGTATTGAATTTTGGACATGCAACATTTGCTCAACAGGTAATGAGATATCAAAATATTTAACTTGTAAAAAGGATGGAAGAAAGCCTGTATAATGAGTAATATCAGCCAGTTCATTGGGTAAAAGACAATGAGATATCAAAATATTAAATTCCAGTAATTGAATAAACCTGTAGCATTGGATTATAAAAATATTATGTGATAAATGTTTTCATACAAATAAAATGTTATGGTTTTTTTTTGTTCAACAGAAATTTCATTAAACTGAAGGCCCAATAAACTTTGAAACTGGTATATCTTTCAAACTGAAACTGTTTTGTTTTCTCCAAAAGGAAAGGGAACAACTTTAGTTAATTTGGAGAGTATAAAAACTGGTAGGACCAGTTTTATTGTCTATGACCATTTTATTGTCTAGGACCATTTTAGATATGTGGGAACAACTTTGGATATGTGGGAACAACTTCTTTTTATTGCCTAGGACCATTTTATTGTCTATTTACGATACAAACTGGAGTAGGCCCAATAGATTTATTAGCTCAAAGAAAACAATATTGAAGCTCAAAGCACTGTGTTATGCCCAAAGAAAACAATATCGAAGCCCAAAGATTTATGGATTTATTTGTTGGTATTCACTTGGATAACAACAAATGTTATAGTCAAAAGCTAAATGTTTTGGTCAAAAAGGGTTGAAGCATAGATTCCATCGCTTTGAATTTTAAAAGGAGATTTGTCCCTTTTACTTCTTTTGGCGAAACTCACGAAGCTTCTACAATCCACTCTCTTTGTCGATTAGACAGGTAAATCAAGATCTATGCTTTTGTACCTTTCTCTACTTTTATGCAAGTGTTCTACAGATTGTATTTTTATAATCGATTGTACTTTTTTTGTCCAAACACATTTCTCAAACCAGCTTCGCAAGTATCTCATTTCATAGTTTTGTTTCACTTGTTCATCGCCTCTCAAATAAAATGTTTAGATTAGTGAAAGAATCATTGTCAGGTGAAAACAACATCAAAAACATATGTTTGGACAAAATAAAATTAGTGAAATCTTTCTCTGTACAGTATTTCTCTGTTCGGTCTATCTTTGTTCAGTTTTTATACTTCGATCTTTCTCTGTTCAGTCTACGGATGTCGTCGAAAAACTTTATCTGTTCAGTTTATCTTCTTCGATCTTTCTCTGTTCAGTCTCTGCTCTCATCATTAAAGCAGTGAAATCTTTTTTTTCTGCAAATAATGATATTTAGCTACTTAAAGATTCCAAAATTTTTTTTTGACCTATGAACACTTGAAACTGAACGATCGGTTAAACTAATCGCTTCTATGTATTTTTTCAATTTTTCTTTTGTTATATAGTTAAAGTCTTTTTCTTTGATATACAAAGTAAGTCTATATTATTGAACTATTGTAGTAATCTTAACCATTTCAATTTTTCATACATATCCATTCCAGCTATGTCGGACTCTGGAACTTCATTTCCAACGGATGCTAACTTCACGATAACGTTTTCATGGAGTAGGAACAGTGTGGTAAGAATTGCCCAACTAAATTTTTATTATTGAAAGGTGACATGTCTTATCTAAACATTTGTTTTACTAATTTGTTTTCCACAGAAAATTCCAAAGAGTATAATGCACACATATTTGAAAGGAAACCTACCACACGGATATGTTGTGCTGAGTGGTGATCTCATACCTGGAATGATATGGGAAGTAGATATTCAAGGAAGAAAACTAGCGTTTGGATGGAAAAGATGTGCAAGGGAAAATCAGTTTGAAGACGGTGATGAATTACTTATTCTGTATCAGGGAGGTTGGCGTTTCCATATCGAAAGAAACCGTAGAAATAATGGTAATATCCCTGATTATGAAAATTTAATATGTCAAATTGATTTCATGTTCTTATCTCATATTTCTGCCTTATGCGCAATATACGATTGTTTTTGGATTCAAGTTTTATTCATCCATGAAATTTTTGAATCCTGCTGGTTGTTTGAAATTGAATCTTCTCGGTTTGGTTGAAGATTCTATTGATCTTTTGTTGTAAACATTAGTAATGTTTCGTGTCTTTGTATTCATAATCGATATTGTTTTTTTTTGTATCTTTGGATAGTATTTATTTGTTTTATTCGGATCCTATCTATTTGAGTCGTGAAAAGCTTCTCGATTCAACTACAACAACAAAAAACAATATTTGTAAAATCATTCACCACAAATGTACTACATTTATCTAAATAATGTATAAGCATATATTTTACATACTACAAACATAGGAAGTCAAAGACGACAAACACACCTGAACTTGTTGTTCGAGCAATTCATAGGCAGATCTATGAATTAGCTGTATAACTTCTCTATCAAATAATAGGAAAGATGTCGAGCCGGTATGATCAGCGACTTTGACATGAAGTTTGTACCTAATGTGATCACAGTAATCGATAATTTAGCATGAGATACAATATTGATATCTGTAAAATTCAAGAATGAGTTAAATGTACAAATTAAAAAATATAATCTTAAGCTATAAAAGTATATGATTACCTTATACTTGTTTTGGTTTCGTTTTTTTCGTATGTCAGGCATGAATATTTGTTCACTTCGATTTGCTCTATGTCTGGGTTGAAATAGGGAGTTGCCGTTGAAAAACAGGTTGTACATCCAATATAGAACCAAGGAAGCTCTTTTTGAAATGATGTGATTGTAGCAAAAGCAACACAAGTAGTTTCCTAAGAAGAAAACACATATTAGAAACTGTGACAAAATTGTATATTTGAATAGATACTGTCTCATATCCTCATTATTACCTCAGTTGATGATTGAAACTGATTTATAGTTTTCCAGCTGCTTAATGGGAATGATTCAATATTTTTTTTCTCTAATGTTGGTGTTGCTATTGGCAAAACTCCAAGCGAAACAGAAATGTCATTTGGGATCATCCTGAAATTTATAAACAAAGATATTCATAAAAGAGGATAAAAATCATAAACAGAGATATATGCTACTACTGAGGTGAACTTACTTATTCCTAAATTCAGAAATCTCCTGTAGGTCTGCATTCAGAAAAATCTTTGTAGAGAAGTGTGAGTTTTGAACAGATAGTTTACCTAAAGGATAAAAAAAATTTAGCATGGTTGCACTTTATGATAAAACATCAGGAAAAAAATTGTAGTTTAAAGATTGTATCGATTACCATTAAATTTTTTTATCCTCATAAGACTTCCAAGTAAAACTATCTGACCAGTATTGTTCTTCTTCACAAAAGAGTGCACATCCTCAGCATGTTTGTCCCATAATGTGCATCCGATTATTGCTCCACTAAACATACATTGAGTGCTTTTATTAGTGAGAATGGATGAACACAAAGACTCTATTAGCCAATAAACTTAAAACTCGTATGAATAATTTTATATGTTGGGAAAATCCGTGAGATCTAAAACTAACCAGAGATCTTGCAATTGAATTTCCAACAATTTAGAAAGTTTGCCGGAAAAGGCTTTCTCCATAATATCACTCATGCCTACAATTTCACCAAGGATGTCTGTAGCAAAAAAGTAAGCTAATGTTAGGAGTAGCTTAGTTCAACAACGGTTGATAACGATAACACACTATAAATTTACATGTAAAATAAAGGGAAGGAACATATACCAATAAAGACATCATCAACGATTTGAGCTTCAATCTCTGGAAAAGGGGTAAAACAGAAGCGAGAGAGATTTGGAATCGTCTCACAAACCTTCATACATGTCGTAAATAGAAAATTTATCTTGTAAGGGTGTGATGTTCCTCTGTAATCTCCATTGTTAGGCAACACTTCGAAATTCATTATCTCTCTGAACTCCCCTTCTTTTAAACCGGATTTGAATTTTGAGATCAATTCTTGTTTTATTGAAGCTTGAATCCTATCTCCCTGTCATATGAAAAGTATATGAAAATTATAATCTTATTATTGAAACATAAATCCTTTATTAGTATAACCGATTATTTGTTACGAAAAAATAGAACCATTATGCTAAGACATTGAGTAACGATAATGTGGAGAGTACCTTTTCATCGACACAGATAATTTCCATGCCAAGTATTACTCCAGGTTTGTCTATGGGATAGTAATCCCAAATCCGAGATATCAAAGCTTTTATTTTCCATCCATTTTGGGAAAAATTAAGCTGCGTAATTGGAGTAAACTCCAACATCTTCAAAGCGCACAGAAGATTGGTCTTTGGGATTTGATAACCTTTAAAATTATGAGGGAATACAACAAACTTTGCCTTATAAACGGAGTGCAAGCTAATAAATAAAAGGATTAGGAGAAATAGAAGAAGCTTTCACCTGATCGAATCGATTTTGATAGTCGTGGCTCCTTGAAGTCGCAAAATCTTAAATTGAAATAGAAGAAGAAACAGAAATCGGACAGCCAAAACCATTTGAAGTCTTCAGGGGTCGATTATATAGGTGAAGAAACACTCCAACTGCTGCAGAATAGTGGTTCATAAACGTGGTGGTTGATATCGAAAATTTAGGGATTGTGGGGCGCAACTTCGTCGGAGAAGGTGAGTAAGGTTAGTTTTTTTTTGCTTTAGTTCCGTTTTTTTCGTAAAATAATTAGCATAGATTAAATTTATAAAAAAAAAACTAAAGCACAAGCCACGTGGCAGAACCTGATTCGCTAGGTGACTTGTGCTTTAGTATATTAAGGATAATGAAAATTCATTTTAAACAAATTTTTATTTTTCAGTTCCACAAAATGTAAATAATCATACAAAATTTTCATTTTACACTCCGCAGCTACAAGGTATTTCTTGTGATTTCCATATATAATGTTACCAATCAGAGTGTAATTGTAAGTGCATTGTTATACCAGCGGGAATTGCTGAGCAGAGAGAGTTGGGTCTCTACATCCACTCCGTCGTCATTGTTGATAAGAAGATAAGGGCAGGATTCTTCTCTGATGGCAAAAACGGAGATGTAAGAAAAATTATCTCCTTTTTCTTATCTTCTGTTTTTGTTTAATGTTTTCGTTTGAATGGAGAAATGAATTCATAGATGCTTTATCGAGTTCTTAGACAATCGTAGTACGTACTGTTAGTTGATTCTCATCAAAATTTTACATTCGCTAGGGTTTGTTGTTCATGGCCACATTCACAATTTGCCATTTGTGAGTTTTGTGCTGATTTTTATGGTTCTCTTTGTTCTCAGGGTAATTTGACAAGTTGACAAAATCGTCTCTGGTTTCAACTTCTAAGTGTGTTTTGATCTTTAGAAAAAGACATTTTTTTATGGATAGGATTAGTCAATGCCTCATGAGTTGCTCTTGAAGATATTGTCATTACTTCCTACAACATCTATTCTGTTTACAATGGTTTTGTCCAAAAGATGGAAACCACTTTGGATGTTGATATCAAATCTCAGATATCATGATACCAATCTAAATATTGAGTACAACAGATTCTCTCGCTTTGTCCAACGCTCTTTGTTTCTCAGCAAGGCTCCAGTTCTCGAAACTTGTTCTTCAGATTAGGTCCAAGATGTGGTGCTTTAGATTTGGAGATATCGGTTAAACTTGAAGTTACACGCTGCTTACGGAAGCTGGACATTGTTTTTTTTCTTGCAATCAAAGGCTAATCAAACTTCCAGAGAGTATGTATACTTGTAAAACTCTCGGGTATGTACTTGCATGATTGCATCTTCGTGGTGCGGTTCTTGTTGATGCTCCTGTTCAAGTGTGTCTTCTGTCTCTCACCTATTTGTTTCTTGTTGGTGTGATCTACTCTGAGGACGAATCTGTTCATAGGATTTTGTCTAGTTATCCTGTCCTTAAATGTTTGGGTGTGCAACAAACTAGAGGAGATAATGTCAAAGTTTTCAAAGTTAATGTCGCTTCCTTGTTGGGAGTAAAGATATGTAGAGAATCAGAGTTCCAATATATCAAGCACGGGACTGTCATGGACGCTCCTTCTTTGTTGTTGCTAAGCATTATGGAACACAATGGTGGCTTTTGTTTACTTGAGAATTTACCAAAAGTTGGTAGAGCAAAAGTTGATGTTGTTAGCAGCAATTGTCAGAAGCTTAAGGGGTCTCTCAGTTACGTGAAACATCTACAGTTATGTTTGTTGGCTCCAACAGTAAGTACACTAAATATCTTGAAACTGCTTCTTAGATTTGTTATAATTGTTGTAACATCCCGTTTTTTGGTATATAGTAGTGTATGTGGAGAGGTTTAAGAATTGATTTGTTTATCTATGTTACTTAAGTACATTTACCTTTTTGGTCATACATTAAGAGAGAATCTATGATTAAACGTGCTTGAGTTGGACTAGTCAAAAGATATGTGACCTATCACAGAAAGTGATTCTCAGTACAGTGTAATTGAGGACAAAACACGAAAAATGGTCATATGATAATTGTAGTGTCAGTAAAGAAGTCTCTTGAGCCTCTAAAAAATAATGCTCCGGTCGTCGGGTAGGATTGGATCCACGGGCCTGAGAGAGTCCGTAGAGGCCCAGTACGTAGCACGTGAAGTTGGGGTGTTATAACTGTTGTCATAGTACTTATAAGTGTATACCTGTTTTCGAAAACCAGATGTAATTCACCATACACAATGTTGACGAATGCACTGAGGTACAGAGTTTCTTTTGACAAGATGCTAACAGAGAACAACTAGTATTATGACTACTTTTTAGAAGAAGAAAATGGGACCAAACGTGTTAGACCTTCTAAACCAGCTGATTGGAATGCCATCGACAGGTTGGTGAATTTCTGGTAATTTTCCACACCTTTATATCTCGTTGTTTCTGCTTTCACCACTTTGAATGCGCATAAGTATTATGGAGAGATAGTTACAATAGAGAGGAACCTGTCATTTCTTAGTAATAGCAAAGATGATGTATTGAAGTGCTGATTTGATGAAATGTTAAAGAATTTTTTTAAGTATTGGGATGGGATGAAGCATATCAAAAAGATGTTGATTATAGCAACTGTGTGTGTATGCCTCAGTTTTCTATGTTCTGGACTCCATGTTTAAGGAGTATGCTGCTCGTTACAATCCGACAAATGGTGCATCTTCTCAAACTCACTCGCATCAGAATTCCACCGACAGTAGCCAATAAAATCAATAAACCCATATGATAGATTTGATTGATTATTTGGGATATGAGTGAATGGGCTTGGCTTACAAAGAGATGGTTGCTGATAAAGTACATGCAGAAGTAAGGACTGAGTTAAAGATATATCTCTCAGACGCTCTTGGGATTCCTAAGTTTATCAGGGGTTCAGAATTTGATGTGCTTTCTTGGTAGAGAGTGGACTGTTTTAAGTATCCAGTTTTTGTAGAAATGGCTAAAGATGTACTTTTCATCTGTTGCATTGGAGAATGCTTTTAGCACTAGTGGTCGGATTGTAATATTCATAGGTCCTGCCTAACTCATACAGGATTGAGGTCCTTATGTGTTCTAAGCAATGAATGAAGCAAGACATCAAGACTGGTGACCCGACAGTGATAATGACAACTGCTCAACAGCTCTCGGAGATTGGGATGTTTGATAAGCTTGTGAGAGAGGTAATCTTTATTGAATTTTGACATTCATAATACTTTGTTTAAAACCTTCTTTTTATCATTATCCCCCTCAACTCTCATCTTGTTTCTAACCTTACTTTTAACACTGTTTTCAGAATTTGGTATTGATGGTGAATATATTGCTTCTTAAGTACTCTGATAAAAGAAAAGGTAATTAATCTCCTCTGTTTGTTAGTGTTCAACTAGTTTTTCTCTAATTTGATGTTTATACAATGTTAACACTAGTTTTCTATTCTTTGATGATTGGTCTGTTCATATTAGTCGTGTGGTGTAGGTTGTTTGTAAGGCATGAACTGTGGAAGTTGCAGAAGTAGTCAAGGTTAGTGAAAATTTTATATTTCTTTACTTGTATAAGTTTTTCTTCCTTTCTTTTCTGAATGATTGAATTAACTATTTGCCTTCACAGGGGCATGAAGTAGCACTGGTCTTTTCTTCTGCGTCGATGCTTCTTCATTGTCGATTTGAACTACAAAAGTTTGTATCACCGTTTAGTTGCTAAGCATCTCCAATCCATACTTCATTTTAGAGTATGGGTTGCTATATATTTGAAGTATGAAGGTGTTTTTCTCCAATGCATTACTCTATATTCAACTTCATTTCTTTTCTACAATTTGCATTATAGTCCTCTAGTTATTATCATAATAATTTTAAAGCATACAACTTTTTAAAAATATATAAAACATATTATAAATATTATTTAATAAAATATTTCATTAAAACATAAAATTACATATGAATAATACTAATAAACCGAGAAACTAAATAATACATGATATAAAATTACAAATATTTATGGGTTTATGTATTTTTGTTATTTTCTTTTGTATTAAATTTGGTTAATGTAATGTAGAATTATGCATCATTTCTTTTATATTAATGTTTTTTAATTTTATTTTTTAATATGTTCATATAAATATATAAAAAATTATATTTATAGAGATATATATTTAAATATTTATGAGATATAAATTAATATAGACTAAAATGATAAAATATAAAATTATAAAAAGTAATTTATGTAAT
>OVBB01002269.1:0-11833 GCA_900406415.1 Isatis lusitanica | reverse complement strand
GTAAGCAATCTAAGTCCACGGTACAGCCAAATGGTATGTATACTCCTCTTCATATTCCTTCTCATCCTTGGAATGACATATCTATGGATTTTGTGTTGGGGCTGCCTAGGACTAGAACCAGAAAGGATTCAATCTTTGTTGTTGTTGATAGATTTTCTAAGATGGCTCATTTCATTATGTGTCTCAAAAGTGATGATGCTTTGCATATAGCTGATTTGTTCTTTAAGGAGATCATTCGTTTGCATGGCATGCCTAGATCGATTGTGTTTGATAGAGATACAAAGTTTGTGAGTTACTTATGGAAAACACTTTGGTCTAAGTTAGATAGTAAGTTGTTGTTTTCAACTACTTCTCACCCACAAACTGATGGACAAACTGAAGTCGTTAATAGAACTTTGTCAACTTTCTAAGAGCTGTGATTAAAATGAATCTCAAAACTTGGGAAGAATGTCTACCACATGTTCAGTTTTCATATAATCATTATGTGCATTCGGCTACTAAGTATTCCCCATTTGAGATTGTGTATGGTTTCAATCCTTTGTCACCTTTGGATCTAATCTAGTTGCCTTTGAGTGAAAGAACTAGCTTGGATGGCGAGAAGAAAGCTAAAATTGTCAAACATATTCATGAGAAAGCCAAAATCAACATTGAAGAAAGAACCAAGCAATATGCTAAATAAGCTAACAAGGGTCGGCAGGAGCTTATTTTTTATGTTGGAGATCTAGTGTGGGTTTACTTGAGGAAGAGATGATTCCCAGCTGAAAGAAAGTCCAAACTTATGCCAAGAGTTGATGGACCATTCAAGATTTTCAATTAAGCGAATCAACAATAATGCGTATCAAGTTGATTTGGAAGGTAAGTACAAAGTGAGTTCAAACTTGAATGTTTCTAACTTGATTCCTTTTGTTGCAGATGATCAAGATTTGAGGTCAAATCCTTTTAAAGTGGGAGTGGATGATATGATCATGGATGGCACTGAAGAAGGAGAGCTTGAACCAGATGATGAACAAATTGTTGAAGCTATAAAAGGACATGAACCGGAGCTTGTAGCTGAGGATGCATTGCTTGAACCAGCAGGAGCATGACCAGGGCCAGAACCAGACAGCTATCTAAGTCTATAAGTGCATTACTTCGCTCAGTTGAGAACCAGATCAACCATATGGAAGATCAAGTGCAACCAGTTCATTTAGTAAGCTTCACGAAAGATTAAGGAAAGGTCAAGACTGATTTAGGAACCCCTTCCTAAATGAAAAGCATGAGACCGTCTTTTTTAGGAACTCCTTCCTAAACAACAAATCAAGATTCCAGAATTCAAGTCAAGTCCGAGACAAGGAGGGAAAGTCAAGACCGTTGTGATCTGAAGAGTTATTCAACACAACTTTAATTCAGTCAAGTCTTTGTTAGTTATTGTCTTCTTTTTCCGTGTTGTCTAGTTCTTATTTTCGAGAATTCATAACATAAACTCTATATGTACTTCGAAAATTATTCAATCAAATAACAAGTTGTCTTTGATCATTGTGATTGTCTTAGAGAGTGAATCTCTGTAGTTCTCCATGACCAAACTCTGTTGCTTGGTGAGTCATATCCAAACAACAAGCTTCTCTATCGTCTAAGTGAGTCATATCTTTGGATAGTGAAGTTTGGTATATCAAGAGCTATTCCGCAACTCTTGTGTGACCTTTCGACCCATTCCTTTTTTCTTCAAGCTAGTAGCTTACCGAGTTCAAAGTTTATCCAACAAAACCAACCCTCCAAAGTTCAATCCGTGGGAGTTTCGTATTAGAGACGAGCTAAGGCTTCTTCACATTCAGATCCTTCCTCCATGCCAGAAAACTTTAATCCCTTTAAAGTTTTATCGGATAGACTTTAGACTCTATTTTATTTGAACACAAATTTGGACTTGAATTCTTCTTGTTATGGGCATTAGGATTAGAGAACGAGTTACATCATATATTCAAGAATTCTTATCCCTTTCGCCACTCTTGCTGATCCTGAATAGCTAGATTTTAGTTAGTACCCCACCATGGACCTCAACTTCTTTTCAAACCGGTTGCACTTGTATTTTTCCTTCGCATTTATGCAGATATGTGCAAAAAGGTCGGGGAGAACAGGACTAACGCGACCTCTGATTCACTCTTGCTGAAGAAGTCGTTTAGTTGAAGAATGGGAAAGATTTTAGTAAGAGAACCTGCTCACTACTTCGGAGCACCTGCTCCGTTCGTCCAGAAAATAATAAAGTATGAGTATGACCTGTTGGGGTATGAGGATGAGAGAAACACAAGCTCTAAAAGCCAAAGGACATACGCAATGTAAAAGCCCCGTATCCATATATATATATAAAAAAAATCCAAGTTAGTAACTCAAGGATAAGGGGTGACGAGTTAGTAACTCAAGATGTGTTATGGGGCATGTGTGAACAAGGGAAAGAAAAGAATAACCGACTCGAAAGGCCGATTTAATAAATGGAGGAGAGTGAATTAGGGGTTGTGGAACATCAATGTGTCTATTCTCCCTTATTGTGTTTGTGCGATATCCTACATTCTCTCAGGAACACGTTAACCCTAAACACTATAAAGCTCCACCTTGAAATACTAGCCTCGTTTTTACCAAGCCTCATTTTACTAAGATACTGCTCTTAATTGAATGTAGAGATTCTATTGTCTTGAATTTAGATCTCTCTGGGATTGCAAGCCGTACGGTTTAGAGTTGGTGAACTTTGCTGGAGAGGTTTTTGGTAAGAATGTGGATCTCTTATTCTGAGGTATGTGGTCTGCAGATTGTGATCTATTCTCGGTTTCTGAGATTCTGAGAGTTTCCACCTTTTTCTCTATATCTTGATTTTAGTTTTGTTTTAGGACAAACAAGGATCTTATTCAGAATTGATATGATCATCTCGGTGCTGAGTCCGATTAGGATGACAGTTGTAATTTTTATTTTCGCTTAAGTTATTTCAGGTCACTTTGAATTTTGTAGTGTTTGTTATCTTGGGATCATAGAATCCTTATGGTCTTGTTGAAATCTGTATGCATTATCTTTGATTGTCTTGCGACTGTCTTTGAATTTTGATTGACTTGAGTCTTGAACGTTGTGATGGGGATGCTTTGCCGGGTATGCCGATCCTTATGACCAGTGAAACATTGGGGATACTTTCTAGGTTTGTTTTGTTGTCTTGGGGTAACCTGGTGCCTTTGGTTTCTTCGCTCCCCTTTTTGATGAAACGCGTTTGAGATCTCGTACTAGAGCCATTTTGGTACTGCGTTTTTTCGAGATGTGTTAAGACCAGCGTTCCTTATTTGGCGTTTACTGGGTTTGGAGAGCTTATTTTCTCGGTTGACATCTTGTAATATTTCCAGCTTACAAGACGCTCATGAAGATAAGCTAAACAGAATATGGTCCTCACGCTTCCCGAATTCCCGATCAGGTCACGCCTTTCTGATATTAGTCCGTAAATTTTTATAGTTCACTACTTTTATCTGCTTTAGGATGTTTGAAAGAACCATGGTTGAGATGTGAATGTCTTGTTGTGGCTAGCAACAGACGGATTTGTTTGCGAACTTGAGTGAATTGAAGGAGCGTGTATGTGTTGATCGTTGGGTAAACGAACCCGGACGGGTTGCGAGAATGTCGACCAAGACATAAACTATGGAAGAACACTAGGACTTAGCATCTCCCAACCCGGACAGGTTGCTTGTTTGGATGGATTGTTAGCTTATCTAGACGGGTTGTGAGATGCTAAGTCCCAATGTTCATCCGGAGTTCATGTCTTCGTCGACATTCCCGAGAGATTGTTCGAATTTCAGATGGGTTAAGAGATGCTAAGTCCCAATGTTCATCCGGAGTTCATGTCCTGGTCGACATTCCCGAGAGATTGTTCAAATTTCGGATGGGTTGTGAGATGTTAAGTCCCAGTATTCATCCTTCTAACTTTTCTGCGAAAAAATGGTGTCGCTTGGACTCTTTGCGGGAGTATTTATATGTTGTGATTTTGACCCATACTAACCTTAGTATCTAACCCTTTTCTAGAGTTTTTCGAGTATATTTCAGGTGATTTTAGGTAGTTGTGAAGCTGTTATGGAGTTTAGAGCAATTGGAGCCTTCGGATCATAAAAGAAACAGAATTGAAGAAAAGAAGGTGAATCGTGTGAAGAACTACCAACTCCAACCAGCGAGCACATGCTCTCGAATTTTGGCCATCAGCGAACACCTGCTGGCACTTCCGGAGAAAAGGAATGTCGTTTTGACTTAATCCTAAAGGTGACAAAAAAGGAGCAGCCACCTAGGCGAGCCCGATTATATATACTCTCTTTAGTATTAGGTTTTTCAATCATCTTTTATCATTGCTTTTAGCTTTTGAAGATCTTAGAGCTTTCTATTTGTAAGGGAGAAGAAATTCTGCTACAATCTGAGAAGATTTCTCAACCCTAGTATTTCTATTTTAATTTCAATGCATTCATTCATATCGATTTTCATGTCTTCTTTATTTCTGTCCGAGTAGATCTCTTCGTTAGGTAAGGTTGTCAAAGTAATTCATGAGCTAAGGATTAAACACAAATAGGCCTTTAATTCGATGTATTCACCTTTAGTTATTCTTATTGTTTGAGTCGATTTGATCACTTGATTCATGATTTTTAGGTTAAACTTAGACAGCGAGAGTTGTTAGGTTGCTAGAGGAAACATTGGTGAGCAATTCATTCTATGTCTGCGAGAGTAGATGTGTAGGGGAATTGCGAACTTATCAAACCTGATCTCTAATGCTTGTTTGCGATTTCTAGAACCAGCGAGATTAGGAATTTTAGGTTGTTATACAAAGTTATTGATGCCCTTTGCTCTGAATTGCCTGCAGATTCGCCTTCATCTAACGCTTGCTTATTATTGCTTTTAAATCCGATTTTAGTTTATTACTTGTCACCCACGAAACCAACTTCATATTAAATTGTCTTAGATTTTAATAATCTAGCTCTTTAAACCATAGTGTAATACTTGGTCTTTGTAGGATTCGACCTGTATGGATATATACGGAGCCACTCCCCCCCCCCCCCCCCCCCCCCCCCCCCCCCCCCCCCCCCCCCCCCCCCCCTTTTTATGGAGAGGGGCAACTGAACTCATTTTTTAGATGAGCTGCCTATGTACTCTTCGTGAAAAGGAACTAAGTCATCCCTTCGTAGATCGCAAGATGGTTAGCCACTGCGAAGTTTATGATCTTTGTTATGCCGCCCGCATGGACCGAGAGCTGGATTGTTCCGTCTGTCATTGTAACCTCACCAGAGAATCCGGTTAGCTATATTGGGTTCGGCTTTACCTTTGAGAGGTCAATGTTCATCCGTCATAGTGTCTCTCGTAATATCACGTCTACTGAGCTTCCGCTGTCAATTAAGACTCTGGACACATCGTAGTCGTTGATGTCGAGCTCTACCACCAGCGGATCTTCATGGGGCTGATGGATTCCTTCAGCGTCGCTTTCTTTGAATGCGATCAGGTCGTCGTTTTGAGCGATTGGTGCCTGCGGATTCGATTATTTGTCTCCTCTTCTTAGAAACGCTTTTATTGATGCGACCATATCATGATAGTATTGGGATCCTCCTATGATCATATGGATCCTCCTTCAGTTTCCGGTAGGGGCATCTTCGTTTTATCTCCCCCTCGCTTGGGCGTTTCCTCGGCTGGTTTTTGGGGATGCTCCCGTTGGGGTGATTGTCTTGGGCCTCTGCGGTTCCGCATTTTGCTTTGAGGCTTTCCACCATTACTTCGCCTCCAAGTTCTCCTACCAAAAAAATTTGTCGTGAGCTTTCTCGCGATTTTTTTGCAGTTTTCGGTCGAGTGGCATTTGGTTTTATGGAAGGTGCAGTATACTTTCTCGTCGTAGCCCGTGCGATTCTAGGTGTTTCCGCGTCCAGCTTATTCTGGAGACATTTTGGTGCTTACTTGGTATTTGTGGGCTCCGCCCGTGCTCGTTTCTTCATTCCCGCCGCTTCGTACGCTCCTCCTTTCGGTGGGTTGCGTCGTGCTCTTAGTCGGCGGCTTTGATGGTTGATGGTTTTTGGTCAGAGCCTTCATATCCTCTTCGTGAATCACGAAATTTGAGGCGCGGTGAAGGGCGTCTTCGATGGTTACCGGGAGGCGTAAGGTTATCTCCTCCCGATATTTGGAATTGTACCATAGTGATTTCTTCAATGTGTCTATTGTGGCGCTGTCGCTTAAGTTGTCAACTTTCGACACTATAGTCTTGAACTTTTCGATGAAATCGCAAAGGCTTTCGTTTGGTCCTTGGATCAACGAGTAGAGATCCGCATCAGATATCGAGCGGCTTATGAAGAGCGAGTAATGCTTTAAAAACGCCGAGGACAGCTGGTCAAAGTTGTCGATCGAGTCTCTCCCAAGCGCGAAAACCACGTCAAGGCTGCTCCGTTGAGGTGTTCGACGAAAAGGAGGGATAATCATGCGTCCCTTTCTTCACTCTTGAATCGGGCCTTGCCCATGGCGATTCTGAAGGCTGTCATGTTGGCATTTGGGTCCGTCGTTCCATCGTAGAAGGGGATTCAGATCTTCCTTGGATCAGAAGGCTTCACGTTGGTGATCTTTGCTGTAAACGGTACCTTCTGGGTTTCTTCCAGGACTCAATCGATCTCTCGTGCCGTACTGATGGCCTTGTGGACTTGCGACTTGACTTCCTTCATTTGGTTCGTCGTGAAGTCCAGCTGGGCTTGGAGCTCGTCCATTTCTCTCTTCCGGCTTGTGGGCTGAGCTGTTCGGCCTGACCGTCCCGTCTTTCCCCGCTCTTCGGCTTGTGTTTGTTGCTCCAGCCAGAGCAGGTTTTCTTCTTCCTCAGTGAAGTCTCTTTTGTCGTCAGTCTCGTCCGGCCTTGTTTGCAGCAGTTTCTTCGTTCGGCCTGACCCTCGAAGTCGGATGGTCAGTCGTCTGCCTTGCGCGGAAGGGATGGTGGCGGTTCACCAATGGTCACCAAACTTCTCTGATGATGTTTCCAAAATCATTCCATTTTGGATTCAAATCCGCGGAATTCCTCTCCTATATCTTACCCAATGAATTATTGGTTTCATGGGAAGTATCACGGCTCCGGTAGTAGACATTGACTATGATGAACATTCTACTCGTGTGGACTTTGTGTGGGTGAAAGTACTCTGGAACTCTGATCATCCATTACGTTTCCAGGAGATTTACCAACTTGGGCAGGATGACAGTACATTCGTTTCCTTCAAGTATGAATGTCTCTGCAACTTCTGCGAGCGGGGTGGGATACTGACTAACGAACGACGCGACTGTTCGCTTCCAGGCTCGGATGAGGAGTCGGATGATGATGTTTCAGAGGGAGATGATGATGTCGGTGATAATTCCAGTTTGTGGCAGTTTCTTCGTGCGGCCTGACCGTCAAAGTCGGCTGGTCAGTCGTCTTCCTTGCGGCGCTCTTTCGTTGCAATGGTGGTGGTACAGTTTGTTCAGCTCTCGTCCCGGTCGGGCTCTGTTCGTTCTGGTTCTGGCCCCTGAGACATCCGCATGTGGTGTAAATCGGAGACGTCGTGCTTCGATAGTCCGACAGTTCCTCCTGGAGCCTCCTCTTGGTAGGATCCCTCTGGTCCGGTTCTCGTCCCGAATTGCCGCTAGTTCCTTGTTCACTGTCTTGTCTCGCTTGGCTTGCTTTTCAATGACTCCGGCCAGCATGGTCTTGAGCTCGGCTATTGCCGCCGTGGCTCCTCATGCTCCCACCGCCCCAGTCGGTTGGGCGTTTCCGTCGCCAGCTGCGTTGTCGGCTGACATCGTTTTCTTTCTCGTAACCTCTTGTCTTTAGGGTTTAGAATATTTCTCGTCCCCACAGATGGCGCCAAACTATGAGAGTCGAAAACTAACACAATCAAAACTTAAAATTTGTGGGAGTCCGAAAATCCTATCTTATGAGAACTTGAGGGCCGAAATTGAAAAGATGATTTTATTAAGTAGATATTTGTCGAAGTACAAGAAAACTCGCAAATGTTTACTGTCTTATAATGCGAAAGCTCTTATACTCGAGATTGGATGCCTTTAAGCTAGTACAAGGATGCATATATATACTAAGAGACCTAGGGTGCTAAAAATACTTTTAAGCGATGTGGGACATCTTTCCTTGCTTCCAGCCGCCGACTTTAATTGATTTGGGCTTGATCCTCGGCCCAACTCTTTGACAAATCACTGTCTGGACCGATCCTGGTCCGGTTTGTTTTAGTTCGACTCGTTCCGCCTTAGTCTCGGTTTTTTGCCGCGAGCAGACATTTTTCTCCGGTCTTTCACGATATTGGAACAAAGCCATGAACAGTGTTCCGAGCCCACGTCGTGGCCAATCCGATTTTCGGTCTTATACTCGGTTCGTGAACAATGTTTCCGTGAACAGTGTTTTACGAGAAATTTTGGATGAACAGTGTTCCAAACCGAGTGGTACCGAGCCAAACTTCAATCCGCCCGTTTCTTTTACGAATTCAACCCGCCTAATTCTTTTCGGAGATCATCCCGACACATTCTTTACGAGCCCAACCCGCCCTATTCTTTCGCTGAGAATCAAATGGCGTGTTGGTCTGAGGAATGTGGCGCTTTGGTCATGAAGGAAGAAAGGGGTGGCTTGGTGGTGAGGGAAGGAATGTGGCGTCTAGGATCAAAGTAACTGGCGCCTTGGTCAAGCTGGAGAAACTGGCGCCTTGGTCAAAAGGAAAGAAAGTGGCGCCTTGCTTTCTTTCAGAAAGAAACTGGCGCCTTGGTCTTGAGGCGATGAATGTGGCGCCTTGCTTTCTTCGGGAAAAACTGGTGCCTTTTCCTTGAGGCAAAGAATGTGGCACCTTGATTTCTTTCGGAAAGAAACTTGCGCCTTGGCGTTGAGGCAAAGAATGTGGCGCCTTGCTTTCTTTGGGAAAGAAACTAGCACCTTGGCCTTGAGGCAAAAAATGTGGCGCCTTGCTTTCGTCGAGAAGAAACTGGCGCCTTGGCCTTGAGGCAAAGAATGTGGCGCCTTGCTTTCTTTCGGAAAGAAACTGGCCCCTTGGCCTTGAGGCAAAGAATGTGGCGCCTTGCTTTCTTCGGGAAGAAACTGGCGCCTTGGCCTTGAGGCAAAGAAAGTGGCACCTTGCTTTCTATGGGAAGAAACTGGCGCCTTGGCCTTGAGGCAAAGAATGTGGCACCTTGCTTGAGCGAGACAATGTGGTGCCTTGTTTCGAGGGAAGGGAGAATTGCGTTAGCCTTCGGAAGTGGTTCTCATTTCCTTCGCGGGTGCTCGGATAAGTCTTTTGTATGAACATTTGGCTTCTTGGTCCTTCAATCTCCGAGGAGTGGGTTTTGATCCCAATATTCTTGGACATGTCTCTTTTGAGGGTTGTACATCCAGGGTAATTCGTTCTAAACCAAGGTAATTCGTTCTAAACCAAAAGCTCGTCATCTTGTGCAAAAAGAAAAAAGAGGACTAGAAGGGAGAAACAAGAAGGATTAGGGTCACTATAAACAAAAGACTAGTAGAAATCCATATCATTAGATTTAACTTTAACATCAAGCAAGCAATTATCCCAATACAACTTCTGAATAAAAACCTCATTTTTCCAAAAGGATAGCTAAACCCTCACTTCTGCTCAAAGGAGGGACACTAAATACATCATCATATCCTAAAACAACAGCCGAATCATGAACAACATCACAACTACTAATTGTTTCACAAAAAAGAAGATATATGGAGAAACTGTTTTGCGAGTTTCTTCAATCTCAGATCAGTCAGCAGCCCCCCCTAGGCCCCGACAATTCCAGCTACCAATCTTCATGGGGAATGTGGGGGTAACGGGGCCCCGCGTCTCTATCCAAGTTATTCATTGCTAAATATTGAGTCTCATCCTTACACCCACGCTTAGCATTCGGATACAAGACCATCCGAGTCACCACATAAGGAAGACTTTGAAGAAGGAACTTCATTTCATATCTTTTACGCTTATTGTCTTGCTGTAACTTCTCACAAGCCTGCGAGACAATCCAAAAATCAGAAGTATGAAACTTGCATTTTCGAAGTTTTTGAAACATAGTACCACCACTCTGCCTCAAGGTCCTGGTAGGCACCAACAACAGGTAGAACAACAACATTAGAAACCGATTCCACTGGAAAACTAAAAGGAGTGGTATCATTTTCATTAAGCGGCTGATTATCCTGAGGCACAATAAGAGGATTGTCACCACTAGAATCATCACCGACATCACCATCTCATCATCATCCGACTCCTCATCCGAGCCTGGAAGCGAACAGTCGCGTCGTTCGTGAGTCAGTATCCCACACCGCTGGCAGAAGTTGTAGATACATTCGTACTTGAAAGAAATGATTGTACTGTCATCCTTCCCAAGTTGGTAAATCACCTGGAAACGTAATGGATGATCAGAGTTCCAGAGTACTTTCACCCGCACAAAGTCGACACGACTAGAATGCTCATCATAGTCAATGTCTACTACCGGAGCCGTGATCCCACGAAACCAATAATTCATTGGGTAAGATAAGGGAGAGGAATTCCGCGGATTTGAATCCAAAATGGAATGATTTTGGAAACATCATCAGAGAGGTTTAGTGACCATTGGTGAACCGTCACCGTCCCTTCCGCGAAAGACTAGGGGCCTCGACGAAGAACAATGCTCATTGTTTCCTCCATACAGAAGAGGAACTGTGCCTTCTCCTGCCCCAGAGGCATGGTATCTGGGTGAAAATGCACGGAGATTCTGTTTTTTGGGGTTGAGACGGGTCACAACCAGAGTTAACCGATTTGATAAAGCGGTGTTATCACAAACTACCACCGGAAGTGCGATAGGTTACCATTGATACCCAATGTACGATTTGTAATCGATGGCGCATGGAAAATTGGGAATAGGAAGAGAACGGCGGAGAATATATAAGGAAGGCCATGGGAATTGTTCCAATGGAAAGAAACCGACGCAGATAATGCCGGAGAAATATAAACTATACGTGGAGAGAAACTATACCAACCTGCCAACAGAGAGAACATAGAGAATAATTCTTTACTTATAATTTTACCATTCAAGTTTCTAGGAAACGAAACTCTATAACAATTTCAAAAACCAAAAATTGAAAAACTAAAATCTAAAAATCAAAAACCAAAAGCCAAAAACCAAAAATCTACAAACCGTGTAAACAATCAAGACCTAAATCTGCTACTAAGAAACAAAAAAAACTTTGTCAAGAAAAACCAAAAATTGAAAAACTAAAATATAAAAATCAAAAACAAAAAGCTAAATCTAAAAACCATGTAAACAATCAAGACCTAAATCTGCTATCAAGATACAAAAAGACTTTGTCAAAAAAAAAAATTGTATGATAAATCTATCAAATGATTTTTTTTTTTTCATAAAATTTAAATTTATTGTAATTGTACCCCTTACTTTTAATAAAATACCATAGAAAATAATTTTATCATTCATTCCAAAGATTTATAAAAGAATTGGCAATAAAAATTAATCTCATACTACATACCACAAACTTCTAAAATTAATTGTCATTTGAAACGATTTTTTTAGATAAATTATACACAGATTTTTACATAAAATCTGATATTTTAGATAAGTCTATTGAATAAAGAGAAATTTAGCTCAATAGGTTAGATTGGAAAGNATCTATGATATTAGTGATTTAAATTGTCCATGTATGATTTTTATTAATTGAAATCTCATTATACCCTTTCATTTAAATTATAAAAAAACTACCAAAAATTGTAATTTTCTAAATTATAAAATAATAACAAAGTATAAAAAATTTAAAAATTTTAAAATTATAAAATCATAAAAATTTTAAAATTATAAAATCATAAAAATTTTAAAACTA
>OVBB01002267.1:0-10069 GCA_900406415.1 Isatis lusitanica | reverse complement strand
ACATTTGTGTCACTCAAATACTTGTGAATTGTGACAGGCTTTGTATTATTGTATATGTTCTTCTCAAGAGAACTTCCAATTCTGCCTTGTATTATGGCTAGATAGTATTTAATTACCCCACCGCACTCGTAAGCTATATCACAATTTAATCGCTTGGTATTAATAATGTTTTATCTTAATTATCAAGAAATTTTTGTATGTGGGGATGGCGACCTATTTTCCCACCATAATTATGGTATCGTATTTTATGCTTTCCAATGTATTGCCTCGTTTTATTTCCACCAAACCAAAGTTAAACATCTAAATACCCACCAAAACAAAGTTTAAAATCTACGGGGGAAATAGGTCGCCAGCCTGTATTCTATATATATTTGTTCAAAAATGATACGGTGATGCTTTATTAAGCAAAATCAATAAAATTTTGGTGATCTTTTGTTTTTTTTGTTTGGTCTTTCTACTTTATATTTTTTTTGTTCTGACAAATGACAATCACCAAAAAAAAAAAACTTGTTACAAAAACGTTTGTCGTTTCTCGGATTCTATCCGGATGTGATTGTATCGCATTTGTTGGAAGCTTCAAAAGCCCAAGTACGTGAGATAAAGCCCAAATATAACATAGTCATCGTTAAAGGCCCATTTTCCCGCAAAATTATTGAACCCCTAGTTTTCCACAGAGAGTGTCAAATCTTCTTCTCTCTCAGAATCAATTTCCCGGCTTCCGCGATTTTGCATCGTAGCGCCGGACCGGAGAAGATATTAACCCTAGCTCAGCCACTCAGAGGGAGTTCCAGTTCAACCCAACAGCTCGTGCTGCTTCGTATTAGTCGTTCTCTCTACGATGAACTGTGCAAGTAAAGCCTTTTTTCTTCCTGTCTTCTCAATATGTCGATTTAGGGTTTTTCTTTTGGTTGATTGGTGGCGGCACTGTGGTCTTAATTCCGTACAGTTTCTGGAGAAGTTCCCGAGGTGCCAGTGGTTTCGACGAAGTCAGGTTTGCTATTCGAGAGGCGATTAATCGAGAGGCATATTTCGGTAAGCTTCGAGCTTTTCCTTTCGATCCCGTCCCTCTTTACACTCTTTCAATTACTTATTTTTGGAAATTGGAGACTAAGGGGAAATTCTAGATTGCTAGATGAATCCGTAGGCTTCAGTCATTGCTTCTATTTTCTGGATACAATCTCCAATTGGAGTCCTTTTAGATTATCAATCCACCTGTGGGTAATGACTTCTTAAACATTTCTTCCCCCATGTAGGATTATGGGAAGTGCCCTGTTACTGGCGAACCTCTTACCATTGATGACATCGTTCCCATCAACAGTGGCAAGGTAGTATAATTCCTTTTATGAGTTTTACGAGGCGGAGAACTGTTGAAGAAATTCATCTCAACTGTTTCAATTTCTTTGACCATTCTTCAGGTCATTAAGCCGAAATCAGTGCATACAGCTAGTATCCCTGGATTGCTTGGAACGTTCCAGAATGTAAGCTTTTAGATGTTTTCCAACTTTGCTCCTACCTTTTCTCTTGGGATTGTGCTTGTTTTTCTTTATGGAAGTTTCCCTTTAAAAAAACTCCCCCTGTTTCTGTTATTGGTCATGTAGAGTTGGGTTGATCGACTCGGAATAGATTTTTCAGGGTTGGTTATTAGAATTTATACAAGATTCAACTAACTGAACCGTTATTACACAGATCGTTTGCTCATTTTCTGACTGCTAATCAAGCGACATTGTTCACTAGTTAGATTGAATTAGACAAGCTAGTGGCGTTAGAAGTTCATCTGTTTTGCACTTGCAGGAATGGGACGGTTTGATGCTGTCAAATTTTGCACTGGAGCAACAATTGCATACCGCAAGGCAAGAGCTAAGTCATGCCTTGTATCAGGTAATTTTGGTTGCGTGTTTGTGGCTTGATTGATGAACTTTTATTATGTACCCTTGTTTTATTTTCTCAACCATTTCATCGTTTAGTAAGTCAATTGAGGGGATAAATTTTTCTTTCTGTTTGCAGCATGATTCTGCTTGTCGTGTGATTGCTAGACTTAAAAAAGAAAGAGATGAAGCACGCCAATTGCTTGCGGAAGTTGAAAGACATATACCTGCTGCCCCCGAAGCTGTGACAGCTAATGCTGCTCTGAGTAATGGTAAACGAGGTATGATTGTACACTTTTTATTCAAAGTATGCTGTGTAAGTAGTTTTCGATCTTGTGACATTTTGTTACTGTACTCTTTTGCTGTATAATAGCTGCCGGTGATGAAGAAATGGGTCCTGATGCGAAGAAGTTGTGTCCTGGCATTTCAGCTGAAATTATCACCGAATTGACAGATTGCAATGCTGCTCTCTCTCAGCAGCGCAAAAAGCGACAGGTACTGCATATTATTCCCATCTATCTTATGGTCATGCAGTTGAAAATTAGAAGGCAAAACCTGACGACTTGAAATTTTATGTATCGTTTTCTTGGTGTAGCAGTCAAATGAAGTGGAAGCTTATGATTTATGTTACTCAATATATCTATTTAGATCCTAGTATGCGTTTGCAACTTAAGAGGAATATATATTGCTACGTCCTGCCTCTCTTTGCATGTTTTCTTAGTCGATTGGCAAATGTAGTTTAGAGTTCTTAATCTTATGTTTTTTTTCTTGGGCTGGTTCCTGCTGTCTTGATAATTTCATCATTTTTTTATACAGATTCCTCAAACATTGGCTTCAGTAGATGCTTTGGAGAGGTTCACTCAGCTATCATGCCACCCACTTCACAAGACCAACAAACCGGGCATTTGTTCGATGGACATCCTACATTCTAAGGTTTCTCATCACTTTATTCTTATTTTCCTCTGTTTGTGGAAGTCACTCCATAGCGTGTAATAGCTGCAGGCAGACTTGCATTCATAAATATTTGAATACAGCCTTGAGTCCTTGGTTGGGCAATGGTCATTTTTTCGGTTCCGACTTTTTTGGCATATTATTTTAATTGTACCAAAAGGTCGTGATTGTTTGTATAATGACCTGTGATCGTTCTCATTCTTTTGATATTCACTACACTACTTCTGGTCTGCAAAAACTTACCTCTTTAGTATTTTTCTCGTAATCGGTAATCAGGATGTCATTGCTACTGGAGGAGTTGATACAACTGCTGTTATCTTTGATCGCCCTTCAGGGCAAATCTTGTCAACACTGACTGGTCACTCGAAAAAGGTCTTTAATTTTTTGCCTTAGATTCTATTTGACTTTTCTATGTAGCTCCGTGTTTCATATGTGTTGACCCTTTTGTAGGTTACAAGTGTAAAATTTGTAGGTGACGGTGATCTTGTTTTGACTGGTTCGGCTGACAAGGTAACTCAAGATACATTTACAGAGTCGAAATCCATAATATGAATATTTTATGAATACTGCTTGCTCATCATCTGTAAGAATGTTGTTATCCCGTTGTAGTTTGCATTTGTTCTTCAAAGTAGTAGCTGGCAGGTGCATTTGTTTACTTTGAAAAGGTTTGGTTCGCTGAGTAGAGACGTCTTCATCACTCACACCATAAATCTTACCATCTGTTGGATACTCTGTTTTGCTTATTAGGTATCTTTTATTACTAATTAGTGACTTACCTGCAGACAGTCCGTATGTGGCGGGATTCTGGGGATGGGAATTATGCTTGTGGACATACGTTGAATGATCATTCTGCAGAGGTAAGGATGAAGTTGAAGAATTCTTACAGTCTGTTATATTTATCCAATTTATTCATATAATATAACAGACTAGCGATGATGTTTTTTCAGGTGCGAGCTGTTACTGTGCATGCCACAAATAAATACTTTGTGTCGGCATCTCTTGACAGTACATGGTGCTTCTATGATCTTTCCTCTGGCTTATGCCTTGCAAAGGTTCCTAATCTCTTACATCAAACAACCAACTATAACATGTCTTCCTTTCTAGCTTTGCCTATGTGCTATATTACAGAAAGTATTATGTATAGTCAGTTTGGATTTTACTTTCTTCGTTAGCATTTTCATATCAGCTTCTTCCTAAGGTCGATGTATGGTGAGAGTATTCCTAATATGAGCCATTTATATATATTATGTGTGTGTTTATTCAGGTATCAGATGACTCTGAGAAGGTGGATTACACGGCTGCTGCTTTTCATCCCGATGGTCTCATTCTTGGAACCGGTACTTCTCAATCTGTTGTCAAGATTTGGGATGTTAAAAGTCAGGTAAAAACTCTGGCCTTCCGGATTATATTGCTTCTTAAAAGTGCAATAATTGTGTCCACGAGACTTCAGTTGAGTATAAGTGTTGTGTTGGATTGTAGGCGCATGTGGCGAAGTTTGATGGACACACCGGTGAAGTTACCTCTTTATCTTTCTCTGAGAACGGTTATTTCCTCGCGGTGAGTACTTTGAACAAACTCCGAGAAGTGAAAGTGCAACTATGCTTCTGTGTACATAACTGCTTCTTTTTTTTTGGTTCTGCAAATGTACAGACTGCGGCAGAGGATGGTGTTAGGTTGTGGGACCTGCGCAAGTTAAGGAACTTCAAGTCGTTCTTATCTGCAGATGCAAACTCTGGTATGCAACTACTGTATCCCGTTCCTGGCCACAGCGTTCTAGTCGTTATGTTGATAGTGCAATCTCCATGTATAAGATAACTGAATGAAAATACTTATTTCTTTGTGCAGTGGAGTTTGACCCTAGCGGATCTTATCTTGGTATTGCCGCATCAGATATCAGGTGCGTGGATTTGGGATTAATTGGTCAAAGATGCCAAGCTCAGCTAAAGAAATATTCAAAAGAGACCACTTGGTTTTATATATTTTAACAGATCTTTGTAATGGCTGCAGACTATACCAGACGGCGAGTGTGAAAGCTGAATGGAACCTTATCAAGACACTCCCAGATCTCTCCGGCACTGGTAAGATCCCTTTCATTAACTCGTTCAGTGGTCACATGGCGATTGTCTTCCTAAATGCATAACCCTTAATCATGCAGGTAAAGCTTCATGTGTGAAGTTTGGTCCAGATGCACAATACGTTGCAGTTGGTTCAATGGACCGTAACTTGCGGATATTTGGTCTTCCTGGTGACGCAAAAGCCAACGCCGATGATGACTCTGCACAAGACTCGTGAATAAGCCGTTAGAAAACTCAGTCAACAAACTGCAAAAGTTCATCTCCGGTTTTTTTCTCCCTCCACTCCCAGCTTCTGTTGTATCTTACAGTTTTAACAGCTACGGGGAGAATATGTGAGTTGTCATATCTTCTTCGGTGCTTTCTTGGAATTCAAACGATCACACTCGCACACACTTGAGTCTTCTTACTCTCTCGCTTTCTGATAGGTTCTAATCTCTCTCCATGTACCTTCAAAATCTGTGCCAAACTTGCTCTTTCTGTTGCCAAGAATCGAAGCGAAACGAAACTAAGAACAGGAACTTTTCTTCAATGTGGAACCTAAACCGACCGGTTTAAACCGGATTTGGTTACTACTTGGTGTGTTTGCTAATTTGCAGTTATTTTGCCATATTTCAACCATGATATCTGCTGGTCTCCCTTAGATCTCATCATTACACCTATGACAAAGAAATGGGAGACCGAATATGTTAAACGAAAATGGTTGCCAGAAGAAAATAAAAAATACCGTTGACTGTACTTGGGTCAAAGATCACAGTGTTTACATTCTCCAACGAATATCAGGTGTTCTTTTTGCAATTCCAATATTAGATAAATCTCAATAAAAAGAGATTGTTTACTGATTTGGTAAGACCTGCAAATTATGCCCTTTCGTTGTTATGACCAGGTTTGAAAATTCGTGTTAAGATATAACCACGTGTGTTCTTTTAAAATGTAAAGAAAGTCTCTGGCCATTCTTCATAGAATCATAACAAACGAAAATGGTCTATATATATGTATCTACAACTTGAATAAACCATGATCTACAAGTACAAAATACAGAAACTTGGCTTAAAGTGATACATAAATGATAAACTTTTTTTATGTAGTGTAAACTAGTAGCAACTAGAAAAATATAGACTAGTTTGGTATAGTTCAAAGGTGAATTTAAGGATGCGTCGGATTTTCACAAAGTAAATTGAGCTCAAAGAGTAGCCACTCTAAATTACGAGGCACGAATCTCCTTTTAATTAGGTTGGTAAAAAGAGGTTAGGGAATAAACCAGCAGTGTTAGTGAAACTTAATACAGTACAAATCAATAATAATGATATTCGGATTTTACTGAAAGACTGCAATTCACACCAAACACATTGTACTGTCTTTAGTAGACTGGTGGCTGAAGTGTGTTGATTGATAGTTTTATACATATAAAAAAATGATAAAAAAACATTTCTCTTTCTTTATCCTAATCTTGTTTTCCACATCTGTAGAGAGAGAGAAAAGAGTGGCCATCCAAAGCCTAAAAGTCATCTCTCTCTTTCTTAGTTTCTTTCACCATTAAAACCCAAAACCAGAAACCCAGAAGAAGAAAAATAAAGAGCTTTTACTGAGGAGCCACCAAACATAACCTCCAAAGAGTTAAAATCCAAGAAACCCCACAAAAAAGAAGATTCAATCTTTCACTTCCATTTCTCTCATTACCCATACCTCAAAATCTCTTTCCCACCACACTCTTACCACAAAGAAAGAGACCAAACAATGATTTGATTTGCTAGCTAAAGTTCCTATCACAAACACACACAAGAAATGGGTTTTTCACTCAAGCTCTCGTCTCTTTGCATCATCATCATCATACTCTCCGTGGCTCTGCTCTCAGATCTTGAGCTAGCGAGAGCTGCATCACCAGACTACACAAACTTAATCTACAAAGGATGCGCGAGACAGCAGTTCTCAGATCCATCTGGTCTATACTCGCAGTCTCTCTCTGCAATGTTTGGGTCATTGGTCTCTCAATCAACTAAAACCAAGTTCTACAAGACCACGACTGGTACGACGAGCCAAACCACCATCACTGGTCTTTTCCAGTGTAGAGGAGACCTGAGCAACAACGACTGTTACAACTGTGTTAGTCGTCTTCCTGTTCTCTCTGGTAAGCTCTGCGGCAAAACCATTGCCGCTCGTGTTCAGCTCTCCGGCTGTTATCTTCTCTATGAAATCGCTGGCTTTGCCCAAATTTCAGGTAAACCCCCCACTATCCGGTTTATGTAAACCGAAATTTTAAGTCTCTGACTAAACCGATTTCAAGAACTGGGATGCGCAAGCTTTTTCCGGTTCAGTTGTAAAAGATTTTGGGGTTTTAATGTTTTTTCTTCGTTTTTAGTTAAGAGATTGGACTTGTATCGGTTAAAACCGAACCGAACCGAACCGAGACTGAATAATGAATTTTTAATCACAGGGATGGAGATGTTATTCAAGACATGCGGGAAGAACAACGTCGCCGGAACAGGATTCGAAGAGAGGAGAGACACTGCCTTTGGTGTGATGCAGAACGGGGTCGTTTCGGGCCACGGCTTCTACGCGACGACGTACGAATCGGTTTACGTATTGGGACAGTGCGAAGGCGACGTGGGGGATTCGGATTGTAACGGCTGCATCAAAAACGCGTTAGAGAAGGCTCAAGTCGAATGTGGAAGCTCAAACTCTGGTCAGATATATCTCCACAAGTGCTTCATCGGTTATAAGTATTACCCAAATGGTGTTCCCAGAGGACATTCTTCTTACTCTGGCTCTGGCTCTGCCTCTTCGGGTCCTTCTTCTTCTTCTTCAGGTGAGACAATCTGATTCTCTCTTCTTCTTTTTTGTTGTTCTCTTTTGGGTTTTTTTTGTACAGTTAATGGAATCTGGGTTTTTGGGTCGGCGAAATTTTCAAACTAAAAGTTGTTAAGTTTTTGCTGGAAAATCTTGAAAAATTGTTCACCTTTTTTTTTTTTTTTTTGGTTCTAAGGTTACGATTTCAATATAATGATTAATTAATTTGACTGAAAAGAAAACAATAATAATGTTCAACTTTAATTCAAAGGCTTCAGTGTGAGACTTGTTCTTTCGTTTTCAGGCTCCAATCCAATTGACATTTTTCTTTTTCTTTTCGAATAGTATTACTTTTCCTTTTTTCTCAACGTTCTTCTTAGTTATCATTTAAAACTGAGTGTAAACTTTAGGAATTGAATTCTAGAAATAATCTATATATAATGGTTTAATGGAAACAAGAGAATAAAATAAAGAGAAATGGGACAGGAACAACAGGGAAGACGGTGGCAATAATAGTAGGAGGAACAGCTGGTGTTGGATTTCTTGTCATTTGTTTGCTTTTCGTCAAAAACTTGATGAGGAAGAAATATGACGGTACGTTCTCTCTTCTTAAATAAATACTTAATACATGTGTATCAATCTATATATACACGTATAAACGCATGTCTTTAGACTTCAGTTGTTACATTCATGCACGTATATAAATAAGCACATGCATACGTAAGTACGTAACGTAACTTAGACGTTCATATGAATTGTTATTTTGTTAATGATGTTATTTTATTGCCAAAATAAAGATTTACTTCTTCTTTTTTTTAGTATATCATTCTAATTTGAGAAAAAGTGGTTTCGACTTTCGAAGATTTGTTTGTAAGATTCTATATGATATACCAAATCTTCACACAACATTATTTTTTTAAATATAGAATAAATTGATTTGAAAGTGAAAGCATTTGTGTATATGCATGCATACACATGCAGCATTATTGATTTGAGATTAATTAATTATTTATTTTGGCAGATTATTGAAAACTAAATAGGACGAAGACACCAAAATGAGTCCAACCCCGAAATAGAGGTAAAAGCTACTGTGAATTCCGAGGTGCATGCCATTAATTCCCGATTTTGGATTCCTTCAAATTAATATTCTATTTAATATTTTTGTGGTGGATATGGATGGATGGAGATATGGGACCATTGAATTATGTTAGAAGAGGGACTCATGTACTTCAATTTGGTTTCAAGTTCTGTGAAAAAAAAATTGTAAATGAATTTGATCATCCGAAGTTGCTCAAGTCTTTAATTTGTCTTAATTTAATTCCTGCCTTTTTAAAAAGTTCGGTAAATGTCTATCGGAAACCACTAAATCAGAAACACGTATCGAGTTTATAAAATAGTTAAATACTACAAACAAAAATTAAGTTTATACTGTAGTACTATTGTTTTTCTGAATTTTGTTCGTTCATTGCTTTACGTTAGTTGCTAGTATTGCTTACCAATGAATGGCTCTAAGTTTAATGTATCACCTCTGTTTCAGATTTTTTTTAAAAGTAAGTGATATTTTAGTGATGTTTTGAATTTGCAATGCAAAAAGTATAAGTTGTTTGTTTTTATTTAACTGTCATTATCAAATACTATAATACGGTAATGTTAGACTAAAAAATAGGGCTATGCTTACAATTGGACTACCCACCATACAAGCAAAGTTTACAAATTAATACGGGAATATAAATATCACTTTTAAAGTGAAACATAAGAAGTAGTATATTTATTGTTTTACATTGTGTTGCAGCAAATTTATATTTTCACAATCACATGTTACATCTTTATGTTCAATTACACCAGATATCTTCTTTTTGTATGTTTTAATGATATTTTGTTTTCTAGAGCGTTACGTTGCTTTTGAGTTCCTGTCAACTTGTTTTTATCTGCCAACTTGTTTTGGTACTTTTAACAAAATCTCGCTCGATAAGAAACTTTAATCTATAATATGGGAAATTTTATTTTATTTGTTTCTTGTAATTGAGTAGGATTCCACCTCGTTTTGTATTGTTGTAAGCAGTTTGCGTTATTATCCAATAAATATTGGTCGCTTAAATATTTGGAAATGCGAACGTTGACTTCACGGGTTATGTATTTCCTAAAGGTGTCTTTGTTTATCATATGGTCTCGAGACTCGAGTGAAAGTGTGAAACTACTGTAATCTTTTATACTACCACATTGCTCATGCGATTTCATGGAGACGTGTGACGCCTTATAGTACTATTTAATTGTTTTTGGTAATAACGAAAAAATCGATACTCAATTTGCCTTCTTGGATCAAACATCTGCACAAGTTTAAATGACTCTTGCCGACTTGAAAGTAATTGTTTTTGGCATTTAATTGCATATCAT
>OVBB01002266.1:0-11617 GCA_900406415.1 Isatis lusitanica | reverse complement strand
CTCTTGAGATTTGAGTCACTCGTTCTTTATTTGAACTTCCAGCCGCCGGTTTTGGTTTTTATGGCCAGCCGCCGATTCCTTTGGCTTATATGTTCGGGCGACTGGTCCATGGATGGCTGAACGTCGGTCACGGTCTTTCGGAGAATGTTTATGGACGTTTTGGGGTCAGGACATGCAAATGCCTAATCTTCGAGTCGGTCCGGGCTTAGAGTTATGCTTGACGGTCGGTCGACTGGACAATGTTCGGATAACGAGTCTTGACTAAGATGAGATCGTGGGGGCTGGCCATATTCCAGCCGCCGGTCCGTGCTCGAAGGAAGCGTGGGCGGCTAGCCTTATCCCAGCTGCCAGACCGTTCGCGAAGGAGATCCGGGCGGCTGGCCTTATCCCAGCCGCCGGTCCATGCGTGAAGGAGATCCGGGCGGCTGGCTTCATCCCAGCCGCCGGACATTATCTTGGAGGGATCATGGGCGGCTGGCCTTATCCCAGCCGCCAGGTCATGTCTCAGACGGGTCGTGGGCAGTGGAACACGATGCTCGGGATAAGTCCAGCCGCCATGTCTTGATGGGAAGATGACGGGCGGCTGGAGGATCCTTGGCCTTGGGCGGCTGGACCATGATTGTGGGCTGCTGGCCAATGATCGTGGGCTGCCAGATCGTGATGCTCAGGATAAGTCCAGCCTTCGTGTCTTGATGAGAAGACGACAGGCGGCTGGAAGATCTTTGGCCTTGGGCGCCTGGACCGTGGTCCATGGCCTTGGGCGGCTGGACCATGATCGTGGGCTGCTGGCCCGAGCATGATCTTTGAGTTCTCGTCCATTTTCCTTAAGTTCATCAATCTCTGAGGAGGGGATTTTGACCCCAACATTCTCGATGGTTATAATGCGGCTGATTTCATTGTTCCAGACATTTTGTTGAGGCTGGAGGAGTTGGAACGTGAAGAAGAAATAAGGAAGGCTAACATTGAAGAAGATGATATCGATATGGACGGTGAAGAGCTCACGGAGGAACAGAAGCAGCAGCTTGCTGAGATTAGGAACAAGAAAGCTGTGCTGATTCGAGAGCATAGGCTCAAGAAAACCGTTGCACAAAACAGATCAACTGTTCCTAGGAAGTTTGACAACGACAAGAAGTACACTACTAAGCGAATGGGTAGGGAAACAGAAGTTGGATTGATTCAGTACTGGTTCTTAGTTTTAGAAGACTAGAAGCTAAGAAAAAAATGGGCTGTTTTACACAGTTTCATAAAAATAATATTTGTAGTATAACTATAAAAAAAACTGAAAAATCTTTTAAAAAAAGTACATGTGGTGGCTTGAACAGGTGACCTTGTGTATATGAGTGAGGAAGTCTAAACCAATATACCAAAGACAATTTCTCTAATTTAGCGCTGAAAAATATAACTTATACAGAGGGCTGGAAGCATATGNTGACCCTAACACATTGATTATACATGTGTGACCCCAAAATAATCTTTACAGCTTCCCCTTAGCGCCGGTACTGATTGATTGAAGATTATTTCTCATGTTATTGATTTTGCTTTACCTTTTGTTTACTATTATGTTACGCAACGTTTGTGGTTTTTTTACAGGACACTATATGAAACATTGTAGCTTCTTCTGCGACGAATGTGTTTTGAGTACTAATGGATTTATTTTGATTAAAGTGGTGTAATTATTTTAGTACATTGTATATTTTAAATACAGTAACCAATAATATTGGATTTTGATCAATAATTTAAAATCAGTCGCTTAATAATAAGTGATTATAAAACCTACAGAATAAACTTTGAATCATGTATTAAACAACATCATCTAAGATTCTTAACATTTTGTTAATACTTGCAATGGTCTGTTATATTAATGATAGTGTAAATATCAGATTTTTTCTATTTTGAGTCCAAATTCTGTTTAGCGAGATGGAAATGATAAAACCACGTCACTATGCCATGAACCAACCCTCCATCTTCTTCTTTAAATTATTTTATTTTGATGAAGAAAACTCATCTCTTACAATTATAAATGAAAAAAAGTTGCATTGTTACACAATATATCATTAATTTTTCTTGGTATACATACAACTTTTTACCTGAACCGCTTAATACCTGAACATTAATGTACAAACTCCCGAACATCCAGTAAATCTATACTTTTCTCCCCTCTTTTTATAACTTTCTTTCAACCAACCCCCGAAAAATTATCTCACAACTTACGTTTTTAGTTTTTGTTTCTCTAAATGTTTGAGCTATTAGGTTCGTTGCTTGGGCTGCAAGGCAACAGTCATTGACCGGAGCCGATCAACAATCTCCGTAAACAATGGTCGTACCCCCGGGATCAAACGACCAACATTGCTCCATCAACTTTCTTCACTCTGCTTCACATCGACCGCTACTAGAGGTCTCAGCGTATTGTTTACAATTCCACCTTTTTGTTAACCACAAAAAAAAACAAAAAAAATTATACAAAACCAAATCCATTTCTTCTATCTTTTTGTTCAAATACCCTCGTAAATANGGTCTCAGCGTATTGTTTACAATTCCACCTTTTTGTTAACCACAAAAAAAAAACAAAAAATATTATACAAAACCAAATCCATTTCTTCTATCTTTTTGTTCAAATACCCTAGTAAATGTTTCTGTTGTAAACATATCCATGATGGCACCACAATGAAGATTAGCATATGGTTCTTTCCATATCAAAATCTCCCACATCGTGATACCAAATGAGAAAACATCTACCTGCAAAACAAACATATAAGTTTTGTTACCATATTACAGTGATGAAGACTCAAATACTTTAGACTCAACAACGTACTTTCTCTGAGACGCGAATACTGCTCCCATATAACAGCTCAGGTACCATCCACGGAAGGGTTCCTCATACTCTACCAGACACAAGTGTGTTTCGTTTTATCCTCGACAATCCAAAATCACCAACCTGTAAATATAATTGTGTGACAGTGAGATGAAATAAAATACAATTTGCCTTGGAATGACTTGATTTCGGGGGAAACGTTTACCTTGCAAATGGGTCGTTTTGGATCCCTCAAGTTTACTGGCAAGTTGTCTCATTTAAGATCAAAATGAACAAGATTTTTCATGTAGTGTAGTTACAAAGGGAAAGTTAGAGGAGGTACATATTCTAGGTTGGTTAGTAAGATAAGGAGTAAGATCATGGTAGATGATGCGAGGACAAAGCTTCTTCTCAGTTATATTCCATTGTTAGTCGAACCTAAAAGTCCTTCATACATCTTAGATGATGAAGATGTTGTAGGTTATTTGATGGAAGTTAACAATAATGAGCGTAGGAGTATTTTGCACGTAGAGTTTATGGAGTTCAACCCAGAAAGCAATAATTCTGAGTAGGTCGGTAGGGGTGGTAAGCTTGTGAGTGATGATAGATAATAGTATTGGTGTTGGTCAGGAGTTGGTGATTGTTGAACATGTTTTAGATGATGAAAATGCTCAGGGTGATGAAGTGGTTTATAGGGATGGCTATTGTTCGTTTGACACAGCTTACATTACACCTGATGTAGAAGATGTTGAGATTGTTAATGTTGAATGGGAAGATGGGATGGATCTGGTTGTGGGACAAGAATTTAGAAGCAAGGTGGAAGTGCAAGAATTAGTGTTGAGGGCAGTGCATCGAGAGTGCTTTGAGATTCGTGTTGTGAAGTCAACACCTATGTTATATGTGCTAAAATTTCGTGTAAAAGCTTGCAGCTGGCACTTGCGGGTTTAAAACCTAAGGATTCAAAAATTTTAATGGTTGAAATATATATATATGAAAATGCATTCATGCTCTCGGCTGGATACTGCTGTAAACAAAGACAAACAGAAAGGCACACCGAGCTCGGTTGCACTTTTGGTACATGAGGATTATTCGGGCCAATACAAGACTCCAACTGCAAAAAAGCTCCTTGATTTGGTACGGCGTAAACTTGGTGTTAAGGTCTCTTACTATGCTTGGAGAGGGAAAGCTAAAGATTCTAGTGATGCAAAGTAGTCTAGAAGAGAGTTTTTATATGCTGTCATCTTATTTGCATATGATGGAGAGGGTGAGTCCTGGTACAGTGACACAAGTGGAAGTAGATGACGAAAATAGATTTTTGTATCTGTTTATCGCTTTGGGAGCTTGCATTGAAGGTTTTAAAGGCATGAGAAAAGTGATAGTTGTGGATAGAACGCATTTGAAGAATGTACATAGTGGAGTGCTTCTTATTGCTCTTGCTCAAGACCCTGAAGATCACCATTATCCCACTGATTTTGGTGTCGTTGATGGTGAGAAAAATGATAGCTGGACCTGGTTTTTTAATATGTTGAAAACGCTGATACCAGATGCTCCTGAACTTGTGTTTCTTTCAGATAGAAATGAAAGTATAATCAAGACAATAAGTGAGGTCTACCCAAAAGCTCATCATGCGTATTGCATATTGCATTTGTGTCAGAATGTTAAAGCAGCCATTTCTATTGTTAGGAAAGATGTACTCGAGAAGAAGTTTTTGGAGTGCGCACATAGCTATTTAGAGTCTGAGTTTCAATTCCTCTAATGTGAATTCAGGAAAATGTATCTTGCTGCTACAGTGTATCTGGATGACAGTGTTCATGAGAGAAATTGGGCAAGATGTTATTTTCCCAGTGACAGGTACAACATAGACACCACCAACTCTGTTGAAAACCTTAACAGTGTTTTGGTAGAAGCAAGGAAGCTGTCATTACTACCAATGATTGATGTCATTTTGGCAAAGATCATTGAGTGGCTTAACAAATATCGAAAGGCTTGTGCTAAGGTACATGTAACACAAACACTAGTTTCGTATGTGACCTCCGACTGAAAAGTTGTTAATTGTGCAAGAGCTAAACACATTTAAGCTCGAGTACAATGTCATTAGGAAAGATGAAATTTCATATTTGGTTGATTTAAGCATGAAGACTTCCAGCTGAAAGTATTTCGATATACACAAGTATCTATGCTTGCATACGCTAGCTGCCATCACAAAGGTTGCAGAAACATCGTACCATGAGCTTAATATACCTTAATTTTGCTCCAAGTATTATTGGATGGAGCAGTGGACATTAGTATATTGCATAACGTTATAACCTCATCATTCTACTTGGGATGTTCCCGATGCAATACAATCTCACTGTGTCTTACCAAAGCCTTATAACATAGAAAAATGAAGAAAACAAGTGACTCGTCACCCAGGGGTTGGCGAACCTCCAAGGAAGAGAAATACTCAAGTGCCATTTTAGAGTTGGTTTGAGTAGAGGGAAAACTCTGGATGTAAGTTGTGTTTGGTTTGTAATATCTTTTGTATTTGTGTTTGGTTTGTATGACTGAGATCGGAATGTTACACTTGAATGCATGTTATTTCTATCGGTATGACTAGGTATAACAAGTACAAATCTATATTGCACTTCAAATATGTCTAGTGCAACTGGTATGAATGATACAATTTAAATTTAGTACAACTACATTTTAGTTGAACTGGTACGAGTAGTAGAACTAGTACAAGTACATTTTAGTTGAACTAGTACAACTAGTGCAATTTTTAATAACATTGTTGAAAATGCATTTATAATACTATTCTCATGTTAAATAGGCCATCAAAACATTGATAACATATTTCCAAAACTATATTAGTGATTTAAAGAAATAAAAAAAAAATTTGGTTTATTGAAGATGTTATCTTTCCATCATCTACCTAATACTTCTAAAGTTACTTTCACAATCTTAATCACATTAATAGAGAAACCAAAATACCAAAGTATTTTTACACAGCAATTAATTATATAAGAATATGTAATATGTAGTTTATATATATACTTTATTTCGTAAGTACAACTAAAGAAATTCCATCTAGAGAATGGTACTTGTGAGAGCCGAAACTCACACTGTCGAATTTATTTATTCGTGGGGCTCGAAAATTCTTCTTTAAAAGAACTAATGGGCAAAACTGTAAAAAAGATGGAAAATGAGATTTTATTAGAATATTTATCTCAAGTACAAGAATATCTGTGAATGCTTAATGTCTTAAATCACAAAAACTCTTGCACTTTTTTGTGTGTTTGAAAAGTGAGCATAAGGGTCTCTTTATATACTAGAGAGTCGAAGACTGGTCTAAGCAATGTGGGATGTTGTTAAAAACTCCTTCCCAACCGCCAACCATTCTTCATGGGCCGCCGCCAAACGCCTTCCTTCCTTCCGATTTGGGCCCGTTCGTCTTGATTTGGTCCAGCTTGTCTTTTTGGCCTCCTGGTCCATTTTTCCTCGGTTAAGGCCTTGACTCTGGTTTGTTTTAAGTAAACTCCTCGATGTTTTTAGATGTCCGGAACAGCGTGAAGTCTTTTCGTGAATGGCGGGACGTTTCTCTGGACGAGGCCCGTCGGTCGGAAAGATGGTTTGGGCCGGCCCGCGAAGGTCTGGTCCAGCTGAGTCTCTGTCGACGTTCTAGCTTGATGGACGCATTTGGCCGGGAAAACATGCTTAGATTCGTCTTGAGAAGCCTGTACATAGTCTAGTTCATCCGCCGGACCGGAAGCCAAGAGCTTGGCCCGTGCAGGAGTTTGGTCTTATTTCGTGGGCTTGCTGCCGGGACATAGGTGTCTGTTCGTTGCTCCGACCTTTTGTCTCATCAATCTCCGAGGAGAGGATTTTGACCCCAACAGTACTACTATTTACAAGTTTTTAGGACTAAAGTACAACTCTTTAAAACTCTTTATAACAAAAGTACAACTGCCTCCTTGGTACAACTCTTTAGAAGTTTTTTTTTGTCACAAGATTCAATTTTTTAAGCACATTTTCTTGAGTATACACATGTCGGTGCACGTTTTTTATTTAAATTTCAGATATTAATACTAATTGTACTAGTTATCCTAATTGGACATAGTAATACTAGTTGTATGTAGTTGGACGTAGTAATATTAGTTATACTTGTGATTTTAATTATATAAAAGCATAATAAGTCTGAAAATACTTCAATTCATAATAAGTCTAAATACTCAAATTCACAATAAGTCTAAGAATACATGAAACTAAGAAACTAAGTTACGATTTTTGAACATATGGGGACTCCAACAAATGTGAAGGTTTTAAATCTCTCGTATGCCTTGGAAGTTTTGGAGTTCTTGAAGATCTTGACTTGAAACACTTTTTGGTCAACCTCTTACCTTTAAGAACTTTCCCACTAGACTTGTATACTTTTCTNTTCTCTCCAAAAAAAAAAAAAAAAAAAAAAAAAAAAAAAAAAAAAAAAAAAAATCAATGAGACCAATAACTATAATCAAATTCTTAGTAAGATAGTTGAAGGAGTAAAATGGTGTAAAAATCGAACCATTTCTCACCAAAACAGGCTCGGCTACGACAGCATCTTGAGTCTCCAGAACTTGAATGTCCGGAATTGAGTCTCTTGAGACTGCACCTGCATTATCATGTCATCATAAAAAAACACCTATTTTTAATGAAGTACTGAAATATAAATCGTACCAGTCTTATCAAACATAGCATCTGTAATCGCATTCTCTGAAAGCTCTGAAATCGCCTCCGCTGCAGCAATAANGACAGCATCTTGAGTCTCCAGAACTTGAATGTCCGGAATTGAGTCTCTTGAGTCACTGCACCTGCATTATCATGTCATCATAAAAAACACCTATTTTTAATGAAGTACTGAAATATAAATCGAACCAGTCTTATCAAACATAGCATCTGTAATCGCATTCTCTGAAAGCTCTGAAATCGCCTCCGCTGCAGCAATAGCGTCTTCATCAGCAATCACCTTCTTTGCAGTAATCACCTCCTCTTGAATTCAGGATGTTGCTCTCTAGGCTCCACAATTTCAGCATCTTCATGCGCTTTCTCTATAGGCTCGACAACAAGTAATACTAGTTATACTAATTATCCAATTTAATTACCATCCCCAATTTAATAAATTTCTCAATTTTTCATACCATCATAACTTTTCTCAACCGCTCCCGTCCAGTCTCCTCAACTACATGTTGTTCCTCTAGAGGCTCCTCAATGTGCTCTACAAGCTCGTCACTTTCCCAGCCGCCTTTTCTCTAGGCTCTACAACATAACAAAACTTGTAGTTACAGTTCTCCTAATTGTACAAATTATCTTAATTGTACTACTTATCCGAATTATACTAGTTAACCTAATTGTACTAGTTATCCTAATCGTACTAGTTATCCTAATAGTACTAGTTATCCAACAAATTTAACAACTTAACATACAATCAACAACCCCCTGGGCCGATTTCTCTCCAGCCTTTTTCTGCAGCATTCACCATTACATCCCGATTTCTCTCCAGCCTTTTCTGCAGCATTCACCATTACATCAGCATCAACCATTTTCTCCCGAGGCTCTGCAACATAGAAAAAGTGCAACAAAAATTCAATGCAACACCTTCAACATAACTGTAACAAAAAAAAAAGCAAGAGAATTTACCTTCTCTATTAGGTGATGTTTGGAAACCACTCCTCTGACAGCTTTTCCCTGTCAACTGAAAATCTCTTCTGAAATCTTCCAAATATTCCACTCTGCTCTCCAGATGCCCTATCAGCTCTTTAATCTCCTGAAACCCTTCTTTCATTTTGTTCATCATCCTCTGAATAGCTTCTTTTACATCTTTCGGTTCTTCAACTCGTGGTGCCTCAGCTATTTGCGCACGTAGAGCCGGTTCAATGGGTTCATCTGCTTCATCTGCTTCGACTCCTCCTAGGGATTTGAGTATCTTCCTTCCACCTATCCTCCCACAAGATCTTCCCTCCTTGGCATACTAATAACTTGTTCCAACTGTCCACAATAGGGTCGCTTGCATCATCATCATTAAATAGATCATAGTTCATCCATAGATCTTCTGCTATGAGCTCCTCTACGAGACCCAATTCATCACTTTGACACTCCAACAGAGTAGAAATATCCTGAAGTGTACAAAAATATATTATTACACCAAAACACTATCAAAGTAACATTTATGAAACTTAAGAAGTGAATTTTAACATTTGTATCTCCAAGATCGACATATATTTGATCCAAAGAAAACCCAGTTGCACAAGTGTCCATAAACTTTCATATGTACATTCAGGGGTGAATGTAGTGTAGAAAGAGGGGTTGCACTTGCACCCAAAATATATTAAAATTTTAATTAGTTTTTTTACTAAATTTTGTATATGCACCCATAATAATTATAGTTTTTCACCCATTAAAGACAAAGCCCAAAAAAGATAAACAAACCAAGTCCAATTAACAAAACAAGTTTCAAAAACTTTAGCTCATTTAACAAACAAAACAATTTAAATTCTAAAGCCCATTCATGTTTTCCAAATATTTGATTTATTAAAACCTCTAATTTCTAATCTCCTTCCTAAGTCGTAACTAAAGAACAAAAACCAAAAACATCTGTTTCTTATTTTTTTCTTAATCAGTTTCACATTCCTTGTGGCTAAATTATCACAGAGATTCTGGTAATTGTTTCACATATTGTCTAGGGTTTCTAACTTTCTATTGATTTTATTAGTGGATGAATCAAAGCAATAATTAATTTGTTAAAAACAGCGGATTCCGTTTGACTTTGGGAATAAACTTTTATTGCTATATGAAGTATAGCATATTGTATTGGATTCCGTCTTGTATTGATTTTGCTACATAATTTAATGATTTGCTCTATTGTTACCAATTAAAGTTAATTATAAACATCGATCGCTTTTGGATTGATGTGGTTTTAAGGTCACGTGAAATTTGAATTTTGATTAATACGTTAATACATAATTGTTGGATGTAAAATTATAAGTAGATTTGTAACTCCAATCGTAAGTTTCATCAATTAGCTTTTAATTCAGATTATTTTGTTTACCAATTTGTTTTTGTATTTTTTACAGATTAATCCATTGAAAGATATCTTAAAAGAGCATCTGCTTCGTCATCTGACAATATAGATGATTTTCCAGCGGATCCTGCTAAAAGAAAAAAAATTATGAATTATCATTCAAATCTAAGAGATGAGGTAAGACGCAAATATCTTCTTAGAGGTCTGTGTCAACCACTTGATCATAATTTTCAGAAAAATCTTATAGGAGAGAAAATAAGACAGTTCAATCCAGTTTGGTTTGATCAGCATCATAACTGGCTAGAATATAGTGTATCAGAAGAAAAGGCTTATTGTTTGTGCTGCTATTTGTTTAGAGATGATGCGTATCCTGGATTTGTCATAGATAGATTTTCGAGTTGGAATAAACCTGATAGATTAGTTTTTTCATGTTGGAGAATCTAATAGTTCTCACAATAATGCTGTGAAAAAATGTGACGATTTGATGAATCAAGGTCAGTCCATCAGACATGCTCTACATAAGAAGAGTGATGCAGCAAAAAATGAGTATCGCATCCAGTTAAATGCTTCGATTTATGTTTCAAGATACTTGCTGAAACAAGGATTACCTTTTCGTGGTCATAGGGAAGGAGAAGAGTCTTTGAATCGTGGAAACTTTTTAGAACTCTTGAAATACAGAACACAATGATGTTATAAATAAAAAGTTGTTTTGGAGAATGCTCCAGGAAATAACAAGATGGTTTCTTCGGAGATTCAAAAGGATATCGTAAACTCTTTTGCTGAAGAAGTAGTGAAATCAGTTATAGAAGAAATTGATCATGGTGTATTTGCTTTATTAGTGGATGAATCTGCTGATGTATCTGACAAAGAACAGATGGGTGTTGTTTTTTGATTTGTTGATAAAAATGGAGCAGTCAAAGAAAGATTTATTCGAGTTGTCGATATGGAAGAGACGTCTTCTTTATCTTTGAAACATGCCACTGATGAGCTGTTTGCAAAGTATGTATTGAGTTTGAAGCAAGTGAGAGGGCAAGGATATGATGGAGCGGGCAATATGAAAGGAGAGTTAATGGATTGCGATCTTTGATTTCCAGGGAAAACAGCTCAGCATACTATGTTCATTGTTTTACTCATCAACTTCAGCTGGTTGTTGTGGCAGTCGCGAAAAATATATTTGATATTGGTGATTTCTTTGATATGATTTCTACATTATTGAATGTGGTTGGAGCTTCTTGCAAACAAAAAGATAAAGTTCAAGAAGGTTATCGAAAAGATATAGATGATGGAATTGAGAGTGGTGACATTAGCACTGGTAAATGACTTAATCAAGATATTTCTTTTCAAAGGCCGGCCATACTAAAAATGACAAAATAGCATTCATTGAAAAAGAAAAATATTATTATACATTTACTTCTCATCCATTTTTTCTCAATTTTGTAACCCTAAACCCTAAACCCTAAAATTTAAACCATGATTTGTGAACCCAAACTCATTAGTATAATACATATAAAAATGATTATAGTGTGCTATTATTGTCATGTTTTTCTTCGTGTACTATTTTTGGGACAAAAACACCAACATGTGCTATTTGAGAATATTTCTTTAATTAATTTAGGTTTGAGTTTTTTGAAATACAAGTTTTTTTAACACGAATTTCGGTTTATATAAATAAATACAAAAATATTATTAAATTGAACATAAAATAACAAATATTTATACAAAGAAAAAAAAGATATTGAAATTTTTAGATTTGCTTTATCACTTAAAAATTAGTTGCAAATTAGTCGTTAATT
>OVBB01002261.1:0-11850 GCA_900406415.1 Isatis lusitanica | reverse complement strand
TTAGGTAACTCCTTCAAACTCGTGCAACCTTCAAGGTTTAGTCTCAATAGATTTGGTGCTTTTGATAAGCCCAACAAAGAACTCAACTTAGTGGAGTGACTGAGATCAACCCACTTCAGTTTTAGTGTATCCTGTAATAGAAAAACAGAACTCCAATATTAGTCACAAAAACCCAGTTTAGTTTAAGCTATGGGAAAGATACAAACCTTAGCACAGCTCCATACACTGGTAACATTGCTGTAAGGCAATCTAAGATCAATGAGATTATCTGGTGCAAAGGCTGATGGAAGTACCGTCCCTGGGAATTTCACCCAGTCGAGATAGCGGAGAACATTATCTTTTGGAAACTCAAACCCATCCGGTATGTTCAATCTGCAGTAAGCTTTACTCTCTATCGGAAAGAGAGAATTGTAGACTTTCAGGTACCGTAGACTGATCATACCAACAAAGGAATCGATATCTAAGGGCACTTCCTTCATGTCAGACATGTCCACGATAATTCCTCTAACCTTGTCTCTTCCCTGCATATAAAGTAAGAACTACAAGAGGTTATGGAAGCATATATATAAATCAGCCAACGTATTAAGTTTCAAATTTCTCTATCTCACCTCTTCCTTTCTGAAGGCACTAGGAAACTCTGCACAATTCGACGGATATAGCCAATATTTTCCTCCACTTGTTTCAACAAGTTCCTTGGCCATTATAAACAGAAGATCATGCATCTCAACTCTACCATCACGTACACCAATCAAAAACTTGTCTGTGAGACCTCTAACTCCGGCAGGTTCAGTGTCAAAAGAATCAACCAAACTTCTAACGTAGTTCTCATCTTGTGATCTGAAGAAATATGCAATATCAAGAAATAAATCCTTCAGCTGCTCGTTTAGCTCATCATAACAGATCCTCAACTTCTTTCTCACACTTTTTGTCAGTGTTCCAAGTCTTGATTTCCAGTGGAGCTCGTTTTCACTGCAAAGCTCCTCACCAAATTCCTTGAGAGCTAATGGGTTCCCTCCCGCATACCCCACGAACTTTCTAGCCAGCTCCATTAAGTTTCCTTCAAGAGTACTACATATCTGAGCTCTAAAGACCTCTAAGCTGTCTCTATCACTCAATTTGGGGACTTCATAGAGATCGCAGGTCAGTTCCTTGAGCAGTGACTTGTCTCGTGTCGTGATAACGATCCTGCTCCCCTTCTTAATCCAGTTGCAGTTCCCCAGAAGCGGCACGATCTGTTTCTTGTCACTCACGTTATCGAAAACAATCACTACTTTCTTCTTGATTAAGGTATCCTTCCAAAACTCGAGCGGATTTCTATCACCACAAGGTATAGGGTTATTTAGTAAACCGTTCACAATTTTATTCTCCAACCAATCCAAATTCTGATCCTTCCGCTCCTCACTGTCAAAGTTGATAAACACGTGACTGCTGATCTTCCTCTTCAGCTTTTCATATAATTTCCCGGCCAGATAGGTTTTGCCGATTCCAACCATTCCAACGACTCCAACGATACGATTTTCATTGTCATTGCAGTCCATAGCCAACTTTTCTTCCAATTGCTTCAGGCGTTGTTCTCCTGGTTTGATACTGTTTACTGGTCGGTTAGAGCCTTCTTCGGGTTTAGGGTTTTCTCCTTCTTTTTCTTGGGGCTTAGGGTCTTCTTCTCTCAGCAGTAAAACTTTGTCTAGGAAATCCTGAACATGTTTGGCGACCTTATTTACGAATGCCGCTTCATTACTGCAGAAAAACAGAGAGGGAAACCCCAATGAGGCTGTTGCATTATTTGCAGTAAAAGACTGGAATGTAACAATGTAAGTAAAGTCAAATAATAATTTCAAGAGAATCGTGAATACTTTGAAATAATCTTTTGGACACTTTAATCACAAATATGACTTTCTGCTTTGTTAAAACTTTTCTAAAAAATTGAAAAAAAATATATTTCTGCTTACAAAATTTCCCAAAATTGATCCCATACTTTGAAAAATCACGCACAATTTTTTTTTTTAAAATAGTCATTTTTTCAAAATAAATTTAGCAGAGGTCTTGTTTAGAATTAAAATGTCCAAAAAAGTCGCCGTGGTAAATGCCCTATAATTTTTTTAGTCATTTCAGTTCCCGAAATTATTTGTAATTTAGAAGAATTTTAAAACTACAAAAAATATTTTAATGTTAAAATAGTAGACAAAAAATAATTTGTTAAACACCCACTTTGTGTTTGCTCACATAAAAGATCTCAGTTTCTTAGAAAATGGCTCATTGACTTTTTATCCCCAACAACTTTGTAGGAAAACGATTCATAGCTTCACCAAGAAATAATAATAATAAACATTGCACTGTACATGCCATGCTGTATCCGATAACCGAGAATCATTGAAATTTTACAATGTAGTAGACATCGATCATTTGACGGGAACCCACGATTGATATTGATCAGATAACAAGTGTTGTCAGTATTTTGTTAACAATTTTTTTGGAAACTTTCATTAATTTCTGTAAAATTTCAGAATACATAAATGTAAAAACGTTCTTCATCCTTAATTTCTAATTCAGATTCTTTTTATGTCGAATCTCTAGATCTTATAAAAACTAAAAACTAATTGAAAAATCTCAAATGATAATATCATAATAACTAAACTCTAAAACGGTGTATTCAATTTGTGACTTGAAGTAATTTCTATTAAAATAATTGATTAACTCACTGTTATTCAAACATGAATTTTTAAGGATATTTTAAAATATAGTGTTATCAAACTTGTAATTTTAAAATGTTTTTGAAATCCATTGCTATTAAAAATATTTTAACTTTAAATAGTGGATTTATGGTGATTTTAAAGTATTTTGGTAAAAAAAAATAGTTAAAAATATAAAAATTCAAATGATATGGTTTTAGATGGGTTTTAGAATTTTTAAATAAGAAATATCTTCAAAGGTTTAAATACTGGGTTTAAAGGTTTAAGATAACGAGATTGAAAAAATGAATAAAATAAGGGTATAATAGTATTTTTTCCTTTTTAATGAATGTTATTTTGTCATTTTCATCATACAGTGTACTATTTTGTGACAAAAACATTAAAATTTGCTGTTTTTTGAGAATTGCTTATTTTAAATTACAATCACATGTATTTTTCAATTTTGCCGAAAGTCATCTAAAAACTCTTATTAAACATTAAATCATCTCAAATTCTCTCAAATACTATATTCAGTATTAACATTTGCACTGGTTAATTTCTCAATTAGAGATTCTAAACTAATTGATATTAGTATTTTAATATAACTCAATTGTTTAATTAAAGTTAAATAATTTGAAAAATTCAACCACTTAAAAACTAGCATGTGTTATGAGAGTATATAATGAGTTTATAATAATTTCTTATTCGAGATGCATTTTTCCCTCATTTCGATTTTCTTTATTTTTTATTATTAATATATTTATTGGGTATATATCTTCCAATAGAGATGCTCTAAATTTTAGTAACTTCACAAAAACTGGTTTTCAGCATATTAATTTCTCAACAAAAAAAGAATTAATTCGTTAATACTTATTTCTATCTAATCCGTTAATACGTAGTTCTTTGTAATCTATTAATACCGTTAAATCATTGAAAGATAAAGATAGTATGGTCCATGGACTATCGTTAAAATCAAACCCTAGTATATGCAATGGTTTTAATATAGAGTAATGTATAGGTGTACGTTAATTAATTACCTGTTCTCTTCCAGTATCAAGGCTTTCTTGCCCCTAACATCCTGCAAAGCTTCGTCCCACTTAAGGATCTGGTGGCCTCGACCTTTCTTCTTCCACAAATCCCATAGCTGAAGACCGAAATCTCCGTCAAGCTCTTTCACCGTGCCTGGCTTCAAATTATAGAAGATTGGAATAACCCATAGAGTGCGAAGATCCACGCACTCCTTTATCTTCACCAGCTCGTCCAAACACCAATGTGACTCTGTGTACTTACTCGATAAGATCGCCACTGCGACAGTGGACTTCTCAATCCTTTCAAAAAGTATTTTTAGATCCACACCTGGTGGCTCGTCATTGTCTATAAAAGCGTTGATCCCTTGATTTTGCAAGGCGTCATAGAGATGGGAGACAAAGCTGTTACGCAGCTCTGCTCCCCGGAAATTGATGAACACTTGTGGGCCGTCTTTGACGTTGGAAGATGAGGATGCAGGCATCTCAATTTCTTTTTCTTTTTTTTTCTTTTTTTTTTTGGCAGAGGGAGGGGGGCTTGGGGTTTGGGTTTGCAAATGATTGTTTGGAGACGCAAATGATACTTTTACAATACAATAGCATACCATTGACGTCTTCTTAAATATATATTTGCTGACCGAGTTAATCGTCAAGATAAGAATATAAGTTATGGTAATTTACGGGTTAGTATTTTTATTATTTGAGGCTTAGAATCAAATTTTAAATAGAAAGGCTATAGATGACGACCAACTGTGTGCAATAAAAAGAGCTTGGACTTCAATCCATGATCAACACGTCATAAAAATTAAGCAATAAAACCTTGATAGTTCACATTTTGAAAGAAAATAATATTAATCTAGATTATATGAAGATGGACTGAGATAACTTAAGCTTTTACATTGAGAGCAAGAGGAACAAGATGATAAAAATTGTTATTCACCTTAAACTTAACTTTTAAATTGTGTGTAGATAAGTTAGTATTTACAACAAACCAGCCTAATATAACTAAATTGGTAAATCAAGCCAGATATTATAATACACTCCCGAGCTGCCGGTGCTGTTCACCTGCGGCGCCTCGCATCCTAGCCATTGTCTCCGAGTCGCACCTTTCGTCCTGTCCCTGAGCTTCACCTCGCGTCCTCTCTCTGAGCTGTGCATCGCGTCCTGGCCCTGAGCTGGCCGCACACTTGCAGGGCCTCGTGTCTTGTCCCCGAGCCCCGCCTAAAAACAAAACATGTATTCAAGATTACTTAATCGAGTCAGAATTATCCATGTACAAATATTATATTTTCTGGTGGTTGCACGGTCTCTTTTTGGTTACAATTGTTGTATTGGAAACTACAACTTCGAAAATTTGTATAGGAATAAGCTTACGAATTGAGATAATCTTGGAAAAAACAGACAAAAAGGGAATGATTTCAAAACATATATCTTCGAAGAATTTGTGATAAGTGAAGTAAAATGGAAAAATGAGAGAAATATAGGAGTGGCTTTGATATTGGTGATGTTAAGAGCTTTTTTTACTGGAATCAAGAAAAACTTTAAGAGAAAAATGACTTGCAAATTACAGTAGAGTGTGTATAGAATTGTACGTCTCTTTTTCGATTTTTTCTTATTTTTATAGTTTGAAACCATATTTAGTGTCTTGTGTTTGTTTTGATGTATTCTGTGTAACATTCTGATTTCTGATATATATGGAAACATACATGTGAGAGGTTAAAAGAATTGATTTGACTACTTATATCATTAAAATGCATTTACTTTTTTGTTTAATTATTCTGAAAGAAGAGTTAAGCGTGCTTGAGCTGGAGTAGTGGAATGATGGGTGACCTATCGGGAAGTGATTCGTGATATCGTGTGAATTAGGAAAAAACACGGGAACGGTCATATGGTGATTGCAGGGACAGTATATCATGATTTTCGGACCTTCCAAAAAAATAACGCACTGACCGTCGGACAGGAGTGGACTCAATGAACCTAGTAAGATGCCCAATAAACCTAATGAGAAAACATGTGGACTCACTGTTAGAATAGTTGGACGTTATATTCTATTTTATGAATTTTTATCCCGATAGATTCGGCTGTTACGAATTAATGAACATTCATTCTTTTGAATTATTTGTCTGCTCATTTTGGTATCAATTGTAGTTTGACCAAGTTGGAGTCCCAGACCACGACTTCACTTCACTTTATCTTTTTTCACTTCATTAAAAGTTAAAACTTTCTCTCCAGTAATAGATTTTTCCCAATAAATTTATAATGAATATTAAATCGAGAATTATTTCCTAATAATAGTATGAAATTTAAATTAATGAAAACATAACGTTTAGATAATGAATTCATGCAAGCCTTTACCTAGAACATGAACTGAAGTTTCTAGGAAACTTATCTGACTACGCATGTACGACAACCATCATATTATTTAAGGTTTGATAATCGGTGGAATGCTATTCTGATGTACCATTCAACATTTCAATCGCGTAACTTCTATATTAATCACCAAATTGCATTTGTTCCACGCAAGCCTTTACCAATTCAACCACATATAAGTATAACAAATTACTGGAGTCTTGTTTTTTAATATATAGTGCGTTGTGCTGTCAGTGTCAAACGCAAGCGTCAGCTACCAACAAGAAATTGTAGGTATCTTTTTTAGAGAAAGGCTACAACATTTTTTTATCTTTTGGTGGACTTATTCCATTTGCTGCGGTGGCTAATGATTTGACACCAGAACACAATGGGAAAGATCATATTTGGCATTTTCTAATGAATAAACAAATATTTGAGTAGAGAAAATTGCATGCGTTCGTCGACTTGCATGTGTATGTGTTTATATTTTTTAGGGTGTTATTTGTTTATGTACTTTGACTGATTTGGAAATCCGTATAAGATTTATAAATCTAAATAAAATATACCGATTTTCAAATCTAATATGTAAATTTTAATTAGTATCTATAAATTCGAGGGTTTCCAACCAAAATATCCATCCAAATTCACCCAAAGTAATTACAAAATCAAATCTATTAATAAATCCATATGATTTTATAATAAATGATTTGAATTAGAATTTTATAAATCATAAAATCAATAACACTTGATTTTAACATGAATTTTAAAATCATGAAATCAATAACACTTGATTTTGTTCAGATTTATAAATCTATTAAAATACATAAACTATTAACACCCAACAAATTAGCATGCAATAATAGGATATCAAAATTTTGCACCAAACAAAAAAGGATTCGATTTCTGACGCGCTCGTAGACTTTTTTTTCTTTTGTCACATTTACCTCTATTTAATACTACGAATTGGTTTTCTTAATGTTAAGGAGACTCAGTCTCACCCAACCAGCAGCTCAGTTAGTAATATCCTTAGTTTATGTAAAAAATGTTAGTGCATATATAAATGTCAAAAACAAATAATTTGGTTATTTTGGTTTGGCGTGTTTCTTTTGTTCATCAATCATCATCAATTATTTTGTTTTCACAAGTTGACAGATTTAAACTCTAGCAATTTTAGGATGGTTGAGTTATAATGAAATAATTTTCCCTACGAGTGAAAACATTGACATGTTATATAAAGCTCCAGTAGGCAGGAGAAATTTTAAATTTTGTGAAACCTCAAACAGTTCGCTAATATATGAAATACCGAGGAGTACTTAAGGTGGAATGGTCATTTCCGTCTGTTTAAAGTCTTTAAAAGACCACAATAAATCACTACAGTAATATTTTTTTTTTTTTTAAACACAACTGATTATCATTAACTAGAACTCCATCATACAGCAAAGAGAGGGAATTAGACATCCTCTTAGGTAAAGACAATACAAAACGTCATATCTTAAGAATATTCGCAGGAATTCATAATTGTAAATCAGGAAATCATAGATATAGCGATTCATGAGTTCTTTTGTAACCCTAAAACGTAACTATGGACTATAGTAGAAATCAAGTAAAGAGATGAAGAAAAACTCATCGTCAATTAAATAGAAACCCAAAGGAGTTCAGCAATTTTCTAAAGATGTAGAATCGCAAATTCTTCTCCACAACCTCCAAAAACTAATTAAAGTCTGAATACAATAGAGCTCACCCTTCACTATGGCTCAAAAATAAGATATATAGGTATAAAGACGTTTTTAGTCAAATCAGTTGTGTTGGGAATGATATTTAGGAAAAAAAAAAAAAGGTTCTGAATTGCCTTTTTTCCATCTGGGTATAAGATTAAGATCCATCGATCTTGAAGTTGTTGGTTGATCCTGAAACTTTTTGGCAAACTTCTATGCGCTAACTTCTTTTTTTTTCGCCAGATAAACCAGTCTTCAGTAAAATGAACAAATATTTTGATTGCCCCTTGACATCGCCCTCAAACCATTTTAGCTAATTCAATTATCTATCTTTTTACAAAAATGAGCTAAATCCTCAGTTGGAAGTATTTTATACAATATTATATACTTCTGACGTATTAGCAAAGTTTTGCATCTTCGTAAGCTCGTTTACATCTAAAATGATTTATTTTCTCCAATGCAATCTAAAATCTGAATAAACTCGATAAAACTTGATTCTCAGTATGCTCCTTTGCATCCGAAATGATTTAGTTCTGTGATCAGTTATTTATGGGAGGAACATATCATTTTATCCATTCAACACCAAAACTTGATTCAAAAAAGAATATGAAATTTCATAAATTATATCTTTTGACCTGATTCACAATTTTGACACGAAAAATAACTCCAAATTTTTGATAGATAAAGTAATTATGTAATATTAGCAGAAAACAGTATTATGCAATTTTAGCAGAAAAGGGATATATTCTCTGATAGAATGGATAAAATGATATGCCTTTCATAAATAACTATGCTAAATGAAAACAAAAAGACACTATTCCTTTTTTTGGATAACTGATTATATTAGAAATTAAAGTATAAATAGCGGCGATGGATACAACCGGAGATAAACTCCACGGGGAAGCGAATAAAAGAGAGCAGTACAATAAGTTAACAGATAGAAGTATTAAGGGGTGAAACTTGTTTAGCAGCGTAAAAAATCTGTGGAGAAACTTCACCCGTAATCCGAAAGCATTTGTTCGAAGGAGCATTGAATAGTCAAAATAATAATAAACGTTGATACGCCCAAACGATTGGGGTTGAGAACAGACTTGAAGCACTGTCAGTGGTGGCCAGAACTGAATGGAGGAGGATTGTGTCATCATCGTCAGCTACCTCTAACTCCCAGAAAAAGAATACACCAGGATCTATTGACCGGCAAGAACTGTGAAGCTCCAGAACCGTAGACAACATCAGAAAATGAAGGTTTTGACCACCTAAATTTAGACGTATGGTCTCCAAAATAATGCATAAAACAAACCGACTTAAAATTAGGTTGTGTACCTTGGTGTCCAGCAATAATGAACATTGAGGGGATTCAATAAAAAGGACACTATTCCAACTTTAATAAAAAATGTTATTCTGAGTTATTGGCCATAAAAAGGAGAATCCATAATATTTTTTTATTTTTTTGGTGAAATTAAAACAAATATTTTTGATGCAAATTTACAGTTTTATGAATTTTAGCGTAATTTTTAAAGAGAATAGTTTAGATTATTGCTGTTCTGAAAAATCCATAGTACAAAAGATTTCGATAGTTTTTATTTATTTATGGAAAACCAAAGATATCAATCATGCAATTGCTGAATTGCCTTTGAAAAGTTAAACAAATCATACAAATTACGGTTTCTAATTAGAAGTCTGACTTTTCGTTTTGACGTGACTCTAAAGTCTAAACAAAAACATTATTTTAGTTGCTTAAAATTTTTAGTAAATGTAAATTTCTAAGAAATGTTCAGTTTGTTTAAATTTTTGCTTCCTATAATAAGCACCCTATAATACAAGAACCTTTTATACTCAAACGAGAGAAAGAGAAAAAAAAAATTAACTACTCGTCGTTTCCAAACCAACAAGAGAGAAAAGTGGTCTTTTTCGGGCTATAACAAAGGTTTCTCTCTCTTTTCTTACAACAAAAAAACAAAGGTTTCTCTCGTCTTTTGATTCCCAAAATAAATATATGGACAACGGAAAAAACGAAAATGTTTATATCAGTTTTAACCACAAGGATTCATCAGTCTCCTCTTTCATCAGCTACCTCAGCGATGCTTTCAGCCGGCAAGGAATCTTTGCGTTCTTGGACGGTAAAAACAGCCATGTTGAACCTGCAGAGAGGGAGAGGGAAGAGGAACGATTCTCCAAATTAAAGGTCTTCGTGGTGGTTTTCTCCCAAAATTATGTGTCTCATCTACCATGCTTGGAAAAACATATATATTCATGCCGTAACAACGACGACTTTGTGGTGGTTCCGATATTCTATCGCATCAGTGTATCCTCCGTGAAGCAACATATTGAAAATTCTGGTGACGCGTTTGAGGCGGTCCAAAGATCGATGCCTAAATTGCGACGAGGGCATGAATATGATGGTGAACGAAGGTATCCCTTCAGTTTTTCTCTATAAAAGATACAGCTTTTTTTTTTTTGTCAAGAAAAAATACAGCTTAGTATTACAAAATAATATATTGTTCCAAGATAGCCAATTTTTCTCCCTCTAAAACATTAAACCATTGAACCAGCACTTATCATCAAATAAAATCGTTGATTTCAATTTCAACAAGTACAAGTTTTTCAAATATATACTTATATATATAATTAGATTTCGCTATGCGGAATTCCGGAGGGGGATTAAATATCAAATCAATGAAGAAGCTTATTTCATTGGGAGCATGATTAACAGAGAAACTCACTTGGGCTTCTTGAATATACTTTATTAATAAATATATGACTAATATAAAGAATTTTCTCACAACTTTCTTTAGTTGTCTCTTCTTTAAGAAACGATTTCAAAGTTAAGAGACGCCGGCTTCATTTTTTTTGTTTCTTTTTATTTTTATTTTTAAAGTTTAGAGCCTTTCAAAAGTTGTCTATTACAGATGTTCTAATAGTGTTAAATCCAGATTCAGTTCGATATTGTTGCGGTTTTTTATTTTCTAAAATTTTCAATTTATGATAAAATATCGAAAGTGAACATAATCTAATGTATTATTAATTTTCAAATAGATATATAGGTTTTGATTTTGATTTTAAATTTTAATCAGATAAATTATTAACTTTCAATAGATATAAGTTTAGACCAAGTTTCTAGTTTTCAGTTTGGTTACCAACTTTTATTAACAAATAATGAATCCATTCATACAATATTAAGATATCATTTGATTTTTAGATAGATTATTTTGTTTTGACACGAATTATATTGAATTGGTTTTTGTCTGGATTCAAAACCCCTAATATTTTCTTAAGCGGGGCTCTTTTTTATATTAAAAATCATTTTTATTTCAAGCAAAGAATTCGAATTTTTATTTCTTTATTTTCATAATAGAAAGAAATTTGTTTTCCATTTGCATATTGTTTACTTAAAGACATTGTTATACTATTTGTTTATTGTATATATAAATGTCTGTAAAACCATTATAATTTTTTATATATATATGTTTGTAATTAGATATATATCGATCTTTATTAATAACAATTTCATGTTAATTGACGAAATAAAAAAAGATATGTAGTCAGTTATGGCTACAATATCTTTTAAATATATTTTAAATGGTAGATGAATTTAAAAATATCATATTTCCGTTGCAATAATATTCAGATTAATTGTCTACATAGACGCCAAATCAAAATCAGTCATTATTTGAAAAGGTGCATGATAAAATTATATGGTAGAAGTGGGCAAAAGCATTACATAAACGTGTAATAAAAATATGTGTTTGCAGTGAACGTGAATTTCTTGAAGAAATAGCAAGGGATGTGTTTGAGAAGCTCTATCCAACGGAAGAGATTGGGATTCAATCATCAATTCTGACCATAACAAACTTGCTCTGCAAGCAACCGTGGGGTGTTCGCAGCATAGGCATATTTGGTGAGCCTGGCATTGGCAAGACAACTCTGGCTAGAGCCGTCTTTCGTCGAATGTCTGGTGGCTATGACGATTCTTGCTTCATCGCTGATTTTCAATTAGAATATAATGAGAAGAGACTTTCGTATTTGCCAACTGAATACTTGAGTAAGACTCCGATGGAAATGTTTGACCACAATAGTTCTGATTCAGAGCCA
>OVBB01002259.1:0-11857 GCA_900406415.1 Isatis lusitanica | reverse complement strand
CTACGTTTGCAATTGACCGCAAATATGGGTCTGTTTCTGCAAGCGCCCCTATATCAAATTGTTTTTTTACAAATGAAGATATATTATATTAACTATTATTTGTAAAAATTATAAAAATTCTAGGAAATTTATAATTAATAATTCTTTTTATAATTACAACCCATTTATATATATATATCGATGTTTTCTAACTCGTTTTGGTTAAATTTAATGGGTTCCATTTGTTTTAGGTCTATATTTTGCTGAAAATTAAATATATGTCAATTTAATTCCAAAAGAATAAGATATGATTTTAAATGTTTCATATTTAAATATGAAATAATTAAAAATAGTTAGTGAACTATACAGAATTTCTTTGATTATATTACAAAAAGTTATTAAACAGAAAAACATATAATCATTCAATATAAAAGTATTTATAACTTTTAACCAACTAAACAAACACAAAATATAATACACACATAATACAATTATTCAACCACGAATCAACACAATATAGAATCTCACATAATACAGTTCTTCTAATATCAAGAAAAAAAAAGTTTCATACAACAAACAACTACAAATAATATATTAGCCATAAAAAAACTAGACTACTATGATAATATTTATATAATAATCAACTAGATTTTGACCCGTGCTTCAAAAGCGCGGGAATATATTTTTGATAAAAATTTAATTTAATAGAAAGAATTTCTATATTTTAAATTTTAATTTGCATAATTTTTCTTAAATAAAAATCATTTCTAATATTTATTTATTTTAAATAATGTATTTATATATTTGAAATATTGATGTGTTAACAGTTTCTTTCTAATATAGATATATCATATAATTTACTATGTTTTAACCTGTTAGTGGATAATATTTTTATTTTTTTCGTTTTTTAAACTCATCAAACAGTGGTTTAAATACTTTGCATTAATAATTAACCCTGAAATAAACATCATTTCGTAAAAAACATCAATAAAAACTCGTCCATCATATTATCAAATAACATAAATATTGAGTAATTTTTAATATTTAAAATTTATTAAACTAAAAGTATTTATTTCTAATTCAAAATTTAAAATAATTTGTGTATTAAGTTATTTTATTTACATTTACCAGTTGATTTAATAATTTAACTTTACTTATGATATATATAAATATATATATATTATAGAATTTCCATTTTTTAGTTTTATAATACAAAAATTAATTTTATAATTTGTTTTAATATTTTTCCAATTAATAATATTTTTCTCAATTTTGATTAAAATGAAAGATATGAAAAAACTTATTTTAGATTATGTTATAATCTCAACCCGTCTAGTCGCTACACATATTAATCCCTACCCTTTTAGTCGCTACACATATTAATCCCGACCCGTTGACTATCTAATTGAATAATATAAATATAGAATAATTATTAATATTTACTTTTTATTAAATTAAAAATATACAAATTTTAATTTCTAATATTACTAGTTTTATTAAAGTAAGATATATATTATATGTTTCCATTTTTCATTTTATAGATCAAAAATTAATTTAATATTATATATTATTATATTCCCAATTAATAATAATTCTTTCAGTTTTTAAGAAATTGAAAGATACAAAAAGAACTTATTTTAGATTTTTTTATAATCCCAACCCGTTAAATCGCAACACATATTAATCACATCTCGTAGACTATGCGAACGAATAAAATAAATATTGAATAATTTTTTAATATTTACCTTTTTATTAAATTGAAAATATATCAATCTAATTTAAAATATTTAAAATCTTCACCTTTAAATTAAAATATTAATACTATGAATTTGAGTCTTAGTTTTATAATATTTGTTTTATGAGTATATATATATATATATCTAAATAATTTTTTTTGTATAAGATATTTTTGCATAAAATCTAAAATAGAATATTTTATAATATGTTTAAAAGAAAGTTTTGATTCAGTTGATTAAAATAAATCTCCTCTCCTAAAGCCGCTTTAAAACATTTTATGTAGGCGTTCAATGTCTCGCCCGGGCGCTACATAATGGCGTGCACTCCAGCTTCCTCTTCTTCGCAGTCCGTGCATTCTTCCTCTCGCAGGAATTCCGTCAGGAGCCGCTTGCAGCCGGTGATCGGGTATGGAGGGAGATTTAGGAACCAATCTTGCATCGGTCCTCAAGATTTTCCGTGAAAAGCAGGCACCTGTTGGCGTCCTTCTCGACGTAGGGAGGATCCATGGCGTGCACGGCTGCGCTGATTGCGTTTATGTATCATCAAGGATCGGTACGGCCATCGTAGGTCGGGATTCCGGCTATCCTAGAGCGGTGCAAGACGGTGTTGGTGATGTGGAGTGTAAAGGGGGATCTATAATTTCCTGTCGTCATTGGTGAATTCCTGTTCACGGGATTTGTGTCGCTCCTTGTTTCCTAGGGGTGCTCATACCTCAACCTTTGTGAATATCCTGACGTTTCCGACCCTGCGGGAGTAGTCCTATGGTTTCTCTTCTGTTCTGAGTGTTGGACGTAGATCGGTACGAGCGCTGCTTCGTTTTGTTGCGGTTGTGTCGTCGGAACGCTTTTTCTGGTTCTTGATTAGTCATTTTGGAGTCGATCTTTTTCCCAAGCTCTTCTGACATCCGATCCAGTCGTTCCATCAGTACTCTCAGCACGAAGGAGAGATCAGCTTCTTCGGCAGGCTCTGCCGAACACTCCCACTCCTCTGGTCGTTCCAGTCTCTCGCTGTCTTCGTTTTCGTGGCTTTCTTCCGGTAGTTTGTTCTCTTCTGGGGAGTCTTCCGTTTCTACGGTTTGATCGAGCCGTTGGCCTGTTGGCCGGGTGTGTCAATATCTTTTTCTTCTTGTCTTCTTGGTCGACGTTTCTCCGGCGCTCAGTTATTATGGCGCGTGTCCCGGATCCTTTTTCAGCGTCTTCTTCCGATTTCAGCGACGCGTCCGTTGATTCATTGAGCCCCGGATCTTCTGATTCTTGGGTCGATCCGGATCCCGAAATTTCGGCTGAGAGTTCGATACGAGACGGCGTCTTTTCTGAATCTGACTCCGCTCTCGGTTCAATATGGTCTCTCGGTTCAATATGGTCCCTCGGGTCAGCCACCGTTTAGTAAGTTGGATACTCGCCAGTGGCTTAAGCGGACTCGCCGTCTTCATGACCTGGCTAAGGAGCATGGCTTTTTCGGCATTGATTTCTTCTATTTGCCTCTTTTGACGAATGAAGATCCCTGGGATGTTCGCGAAGGTTGGATATGCCTATCCACACAAATATTCACCCAAGGAATGCTGTGGCTGCCGATTCCCCGCTTGCGGTTATTGTCGCGTTCAGGGTATCGCCATGTCACAGCTCTCTCCTACTTCCGTCGAAATATCGCGCTTTTGGTGTTGGGGGCCGAAGCCGGTTTCGAGGTGTCTCCTTCCTTTCTTGAGGCGGTTTCTGTTTTCGGCCCGGATAACGAGTCTATTCCCGGCACCTTTTCTGTTTCGTTCAAGCCGGAGTATGCTTTCTTGAGTTTTAATTTGGGTCGTCCACACTGTTATGGGAATTACTTCTTTCTGAAGGCTGATAGTGGTTCCTTGCTTGACCTATCCTACACTCTAGATGTTGTGTGGAATCGTCGTCCTGGTAGAGAGAGAAATGGTCGAGCTCTCTATTTCGATAATTCTGTCCTTATCTTTAATGACCTCTTCGTTTGCAGTTTTGCCGTTTTTCGCCCGACATCTCCTCGTGTCGATTTGGAGAGGAAGATTGCCAGAATTCGTGCGGTCGGTGTTGCTCGGAGACCAGAATTTACGACAGGGCGTCTTCGTAGGGTTAAAGATATTCTTGCGTCAGGTCGGTTGATCCTAGCTCTCCTCTCTTCCCGCTGAAGTATTTATGCCGTACTTGACCTTTCGTTTTGTTATTAGGTTTTCCAGAGCCGGTATCTCCTCCTTGTATATGTAGATTCTCCAAAATGGGTCCCATTCGCAAAAAAATTGTCCAATTACGCGGCTTCTTCTCCTCGGTGCACGCGCTCTGATGTTGCTTCTGACCAGGCGTTTGGCTCCGACTTGGGCGTTCGTGTTCCGGTTGGGTTCGACGATTCCTTTGGATCTCCTTTTTCTTCTTTCAGGACGGCACCTACGAAGGTCGATCCGGTGGTTGAGGGGACGTCGGGGTCGTCTCCGGTGCTGGATACCGATGTTGGTGACCTCTTATTTTTGACCTGCGGCACGTTTGTTTCTCCCTCTTTGGTTCTCGAAGAGCCTTTTTGTCTCGGAGGTTCCTCTTCGCAAGCCGCTAAAGCTTCTGTGGCCCCTTGCGTTTTTGATGAAGAGGCTCCTCGCACGAGTGTTCTTCCGGATAATCCCCAAAGGGCCAAGAAGGTTCGGGCTACCCCCACTGGGGTATCCTTCACATATTCATCCGATGTGCCCCTTGGAGATGACGCCTTGAGATCGGCCGAATACTTCCAATTGCTAAGTCCTCCTCTGCTGCATCTTTCGCCTGTCGCCTCCCTCGGCAAAACCGAAGGTCATAAGCGGGCATCGAGCTATTTTTCAAAAGTATGTTTTGCCTCTTTTAACTTCTTTGTTTTGCCTTGATCTTCTACGATGTTTTGGCTGATTGGATTGTTCTTTAGGGTTTTGCGGAACTTAATGATGGCTGGTGCTCCTACGACCGCCAGGTTAAGAAGGATCGGCTGAAGATCGCATCTTTGTCTTACGATCTCGCGTCTCAGCAATCGGAAACTGCTTATGCCGAGTTGAGGGCCCAGACTGCCGAAATTAGGGCTGATTCTCTTTCCGCCGAGGTGTCTGATCTTAAGAGGAAGCTTTCTGAAGCGGGTGTTCGAGAGAAGAGGTTTGCCGGGAGGCTTCAAGATCGGAACCGAAGTTTTGCGACCGATTTCATCAAAAAAATTCATAACGTCGTTCTTAAAGATAGGGAGAGAATGGATGCTGCCTTGCTTGCTCGGTTTGGACCCATTCTGGAAAGGGCCAAGACATGCCTGATTGCGAGGGATGAGGCCCTATGAATTCACCAGGGGGAACAGAGGGTTCGGGGGTCTTTGGACGAGTGCCTCCGACTTTGGTCTCTGTGTTTCCCTGTTCTTGATGCTTGGATTGCCGAATTGGAGGCCGAGGTTACTGCGCACATGATCAACCTTAAGGATGTGGAGACCCTTGACATCTTGGAGGATGATCTGACTTTTTCACCGATAGAACATGGTCCGCTTCCCGATCCGTAGTTTTACTTGTCTGAACATGTATTTTGGTTTTTTGGCTTGGACCTTGACTTGTATCTAGTCGCTATAATTTCGACGACTTTCGGCCCTTTCTCCTTTTTTGGGAAAGAACTTAATGAAAAAAATTCTTTTCTTTTGCTTTTCGCAATGCTATTTTATTTTATCGTTCGAAGTTCGGATGCGAGAGTATTATCCCGACTTATTCCTACAACTTCGGATCGGGAAGTTGATGCCGGACTGGCCTCGGCTTTAGGTCGGAGCTTTCGCTTTCGACCTTGACTAAGTTCTATGTGGAACGTTTGTTTTCGCACAACTGATCAGGAAGTGGGATTTTGGATATCGACAGATCATCCTGAGACGGAGTATTTTAAGAATAAATTTTGCGATGGAAGTGCATTAACTGATGAACTGATATTTGAAAATGATGGAGATCCCTCTTTCGGGGTTTTACATCGTTTTCTGGCTTATAGCCTTGATTACAGAGTTATAGAGGTCGTCTCTTTTGAGGGATCGCAGAGTTATAGAGGTCATTTTTTTTGGGGGGGGNACTGTGCGACCTGTGCTAGGCACTTTCGTCGCCCGCGCTAGTCGAGTTTGAAGTTGGTCGGTTGCATTCCGCGCGTCGCGGTTGATGCGAGCAACCTGTGATTTCGAGCGTTTCGAATATGGGACCGTGCCTTTTCTCGTGGTCGGGGTTAGCCTTCAGTATTGACCTCAGCTCGCGACATTCCTCGGTTGTATGCCTGAAGATTTCGTGATGGTAGCAGTATGCTGCGTCGCCCCTTCGCTCTGGCTTCGGGACCGGACTGTTCTGGTCTTTTCGCGGTTTGCCGAAATACAAATCATCCAAGCTTTCGTTGCCATTTCTTCTGGTATTGCCAGTGGGATGGCGTGTTTGTATGTTCCCTTGGATTCGTACGCTGTCTACCCGGGTAGGTGCTTCTATCTTTGTGAGGTAGCCGGCTTCCTCCAATGCTTCGTCTAGATTGCGGTATTTGTGCCTGACCATGCTGGTTCGGAATGGCGAACTGTGGTATAAGGAATTCCGGAGAGTCATGAGGGCCACTTCGTCGGTCACCGCGACCGGCATGAGTCGTCTCCGGCCGCCCATTTTGTTACTGAGACCTCTCCTAAAGCCGCTCTGAAACGTTTTATGTAGGCGTTCAATGTCTCGCCCGGGCGCTACATGATGGCGTGCACTCCGACTTCCTCTTCTTCGCAGTCCATGCATTCTTCCTCTCGCAGGAATTCCGTTAGGAGCCGCTTGAGCCAGTGATCGAGTATGGAGGGAGATTTAGGAACCAATCTTGCATCGGTCTTCGCAGATTTTCCGCGAAAAGCAGGCACCTGATGGCGTCCTTTTCGACGTAGGGAGGATCCATTGCACGCACGGCTGCGCTGATTGCGTTTATGTATCCTCTAGGATCGGTACAAGCATCGTAGGTCGGGATTTCGGCTATCCCAGAGCGGTGCAAGACGGTGTTGGTGATGTTGAATGTAAAGGGGGATCTATAATTTCCTGTCGTCATTGGCGAATTCCTGTTCACGGGATTTGGGTCGCTCCTTGTTTGCTCGGGGTGCTCATACCTCAATCTTTGTGGATATCCTGACGTTTCCGACCCTGCGGGAGTCGTCCTCTGGTTTCTCTTCTTTCCTGAGTGTTGGACGTAGATCGGTACGAGCGCTGCTTCGTTTTGTTGTGGTTGTGTCGCCGGAACGCTTTTTTCTGGTTCTTGATTAGTTATTTTGGAGTCATTCTTTTTCCCAAGCTCTTCTGACATCCTATCCAGTCGTTCCATGAGTACTCTCAGCACGAAGGAGAGATCGGTTTCTTCGGCTGGCTCCGCCGAACACTCCCACTCCGCTGGTCGTTCCGGTCTCTGGCTGTCTTCGTTTTCGTGGCTTTCTTCGGGTAGTTTGTTCTCTTCTGGGGAGTCTTCCATTTCTACGGTTTGATCGAGCCGTTGTGCCCTTTGAGCCAGTGAGGCCAGGTACACACCATATGGTCCCAAATGATTGGTTCGCGGAGGGCTTTCTGCTGTGTCGTCATGAGTGGCTTCGTTACTGTTTGGGAATCCTGATCGTCCTGTTTCTTCCATGTTATCTTCGTAAGTTATCTTGTGCGTTTTGAGAACTTATCCCCCTCCTTCTAGCGCCAATTGTTGATCCGGGATTCTATTCTCAGGTTGAAAGAGAAATAAGTTAAAATAAGTTGAAAGTAATATTTTGAGGAGGTTCAGTTCTCGATCGGTTTATGAGATAGTTGCCAGATCGGCTTCCCCTTTCTCTCTTATTTATAGTGTTTTCGCCTTCCTCTTCTTGTAGGTGCCCCCTCCTTTTTCCCTCGGTCCGACGCATGCTTCTTGATTTGATGCAAATTAATTGTCCTCGATGGTTTCGCAAACGTCGGTTTGCTTTCTCATTTCGCGTTCTAGTTCCATCCTATATGTCGGGTCAGTTGACAGCTATCTCGCTACATTTTATTGGACTTCTTCCTTTTTTCATGTTATCCTCACTACCTATATCATTTCGTCTTTCACCGATGCTCCTCTTCGCGGACGTCCAGATTGGTGTCGATCCAGACCTACCTATAACATTTGTCATTTCTAAAACTAGAAGAAATAAACCTATTAAACTTGGCTACCTTTTTTATTTTATTTTATTCTATTTAATCCACGTATTTGTATGTTACTTTTTTATTCTGTGATTACCAATTGTCAAAATGCTTGGAGTTTTAATTAAATTTTACTAAAATTATATAACAATCAACAAATATTTAATTATTATATATATATTTAAATTTGCTATGTATTTATTTCTAGAAAATAAAGAGTTTTCAGTATCACCACATATTTTTAACCAAAAAGAATAAAAAAAGAAGTAAGACCACTCTTGGGAATTTTAAAAATAATTCCATAGAAAAAATTGAAAGAAGAGTCTGTGATTTAGAACTTCTGTATTCTCATTTTTATTTCATATGTTTCAATACAATATCATAATTTTCTCAAATTTCAATTTTTTTATCTACATTTCTAAATTTGCTTAGGCAGCACTGTACTAGGTTAATATCGATATTGACATCTTAATCTACATTTCTAAATTTGCTTAGGCAGCACTGTACTAGGCGTTTCTATATCATCTCTTTTACCTTACACTACCCATTCATGTGACCGACAAGTGTATCGCTTGAGAGTGACGGGGGAGGGGGAATGCTTCATATCATATTACATGGGTTTTATTTATTTACTTTTCTAGTCATTTTTATCATCTAAAAATTATTGATCATAAATACAAAAATAAAAGGGAGTGTTAGTTTAATGTTCTTAATCTTTTTTATCATTTTTGAAAATTAACCTAGGTTTTCAAAATTTTGAAAACTAACATTTTTAATTAAGTAAAGAATATATTATCATCATTAATACTGAAAATTTTAAAATTATAAAATAGATATAGTTTCCTAATTTTTGAATTCAAATTTTATTTTTAGAAAAATTTGTATTATAATAATTGTTTACTTTTGATCGATTTTTGAAAAATAAAATTTATCTTCTTAAACAAGAGATATGTTTAAAATACTTTTATTTAGATAGAAATATATTGAATAGATACTATTTACATTTTTTTAAAAAAAATCTTCAAAATCTACTCATATCTTTATCATAAAATTTGATATATAGACAACATATGGATATCATTATTTTAAACATAAATATGTTTTATTACTGTAACACTCGTCTTATCCTGACTCGAGAACAGCGTGTCACTTAGAACATCTCGTACCTCAAATGCTCCATTCAATAAAACTACAATTTGATTTCCGGAAATCCATTAAAAACTCTCATAACTAACATATCTCAGATAAATTGTTAAATCAATGTCTAAAATAAATACGAAGAAAACGTAAAATCCGAAAATAACACCTGAATTGTCAAAGCATAAATTAGTCGTCTGTCTCACCTAAAAATGTAAGAAAGAGTGGTGAGTAACATGGAAGTCACTCAGTGAGGTTGGAGATGCTAATAAAAAATGTAACTCCAGTCATAACACTCCAAAAACAATAAAAAATTACTATGAACAAACACGAAACTTTAAGCACCCACACAACAATTAACAGCCCTACGGATGGATCCAGTGACCGTCAGCATCCTCTCACCAGAGGTCAGCATGGAATAGTGTCCAACGGCACCCGGGTTAGATGATTTATCGATCTTAAGGCACCGGAGAGAGAAAGAGAGAGGACATGAAAGTGTAAGTCAGAGGTGATTTCGGGTGCCACCAACGAGGCTTGCCATTATCTTGTGTGCCTCCGATCCTCCGTTTCCTCTCCTTGTCGTGTACGTTCCCATGGGAGCTTCACCGTATCGTCTTCCTCAGAAACCACAGTCACTTCTTCTGCACCAGCCAGCATCGGAGAGTCTCTCCGGAGTCATCACAAGTTGCTGCGGGCCAACATCAGGAGAACGGGTCGCGATACAGTTGTTGCTTGCGGAGCAAGCCATCATCTTCTCCACCATCTCCGATTTGCTATTCTGTTCCAATTGTGACACCACCACATTTTCCTCTTTGCCAGCGTGGTCACAACACCTCGTCATTGTCCACCTCCAAATCTGACACAAGCTTTGCTCGGGAACGTGAGATCTATCCTCAACGCCATCACGTCTTGTGATCTCCACAGGTTGGGTTGCATCAAACCGTGTGACTTTCGGTTTAGTAGATTTAATCTCGGTTTAGTCAATTTGATTTTAGGTTTAGTTTAATTCGGTTTGGTTCAGTAATTCATGTTGGTTTAAAAATTTGGATGGGTTTGGATCCAGTATGGGTAGCCGGGTCGGTTTGGGCCATTTTGTTGGGTTCGGTTTGGTTTAAGTTCGGTTTGACTGTTAACTGGTCTGACTGGTTTGACCGTTGACCGTTGACCGTTGACGACGACCAGTTAATCGTTGACTTTGACCATTTGATCTATTACATGTCCTTCGTCGTTCGAAAGTCGTTCTCACTCGATTTTTCATGCTTATTTCAGATTTAGCATCCTTTTGAGTATCTGGAGTTCAGAAGCGGCAGTTATCATCCGTTTTGGCTAAGGTGGGAGCTTTTTTGCAAAAACCAGTACTTTTCCTCAAAACGTCTTAGATGGAATCCAGTAACTAAATATTTTCCGTTTCTCTGGTAGAGTCCATGTAGTTCTGTTTTAAATTGGACTTAGAATTATAGATTTGTTTTTGATTATACATTAGATTGTTAATGGATTCCTTTATTCATGCTAGAGTTAGGGTTAGTCGAGGATGTTAGATGTTAGGGATTGCGGGGTACAGAGACGTGACTTATGTACTTGCGCCGCGTGTTGTGTGGGGTGGGGGTACTGGCAGCTAAGTCGATCTGTTGTCAGTATCTGAGAAGATCGATAAATCGTCTTCGGACGCCGCCGTTGGATGCTGATTCCATATGATCTCCCGCCGAGAGGGTGCCGCCTGTCACTGGATCTGGCAGTATGGCATTGGCTATTCTTTGGGTACTTTAGGTACCGTGGTTGTTCATGTTTAGTCTGTTTTCCATGTTTGGCGTGCTATGATCAAATTGCGTTTTCAGTGATTAGCATTCCTTACCTCACTGAGTGACTCCCCTGTTACTCACTCCTCTTTCTTCCCTTTTCAGATGAGACGGACAAGTAGTTTATGCTTTGACGATTCGGGTGCTATTTTGAGAGTTCTTACACTTTATTCGTATTTATTTTGAACGTTGATAATTTGATGTATTTGAGTTATGAGATGTGGTTAGTGGCATGCCATTCTCGATTGAGGATGAGATGGGTATTACAGAAAGAATCTCTCATCCTCGTGGTTTTGAGACTTTTCATGGATATCGAGTAGTTTCATTGGGTTTTCTTGATGGTTTGAGGAGAAAGAAGTTGTCTTGAACAAGATTCTATTCGGTCTTGAACTTAAACCAATGATTCAAATATAGAAATTTTAGGATCCGTTCGGATATTTTATGAATTCGGATTCAAGTTCTGTTCCTTTTTTCGGTTGGGTTAAGGTTTTTTTCCCTAGGCCTATCAAATACTTTCTTACTGTTATTGCATGCTTACTCATCTCCAGATTGCATCTGCAAGAGTAAGAGCCTTTTATAACTGAAGAAGCTGCGTTTATTGCATATGTCCAACATGGCATCTACAAGACTACTACAACACAAGTTGGACATATGCTGCAAATTTCAAACTATGGGAGAGCAATAAAGATCTTGTCTTCTAAAGGAAAACATTAGTACTATTTACTATGTATCAAATACAATATTTTTAAAAAAATATGATGACGATATATATGATGGATGAGAAAACCATGCATAAAACTTCATAGGATGTATTCTTTACCAATCAAAAAAATTGATGACTAATTGACTACTCCGTTAACAAAATATTTGATTTTCTTTATTATCAAACATGTAGTAAGCATCGATAGAAAGGATAGATATCTTAAACAGTAAAAAAAAATTACAAGAAAGTAATTCAATTGGTTATCTTAATTTGCATTTTTGTTGGAAAATCCTTTTAACTTATCTTTGCACTTTCTGGTGTTACTGAGAAAATATCAAATCTGGCGGGAAAAGGAGGTTATGCAGATAAAATGGCCTTAACTCC
>OVBB01002255.1:0-11864 GCA_900406415.1 Isatis lusitanica | reverse complement strand
TCCAGTGGTTATAGGTGTGTGCTTAATACTCTCTTTATCCGAGTTCGAGTTGGCTAATTATATATAAAGATGTTGGTTTCCATTTTATGCTTAGATTTTAATGGGTTTTTCTGCATCGATAACAATTTTTCTCAAAACTCAAATTTGATTGCGCTGCCGATTCGGGGTTCAACCGGTCTAATCGGCAGATCCGGTCTCATTTTAAATCATTCATGTAGATGAAATTATATCTAACATTATTATCTTTGTTTAATTTGATTATATTTTAATTTTTTTGGGTCTCTGTTATGGAGTATTTCGTATGGCTACATTTGGACTCTATCACAAACTCATATTTCTCTTACATTTAGTTTAAATACCTTAATTCGTTGGACCAAATTTGGTTTTAAAAATTTTATATTGATTTTTAAAACAAAAAATTGATCTAAGGTAATAAGCATAACTTACATTTTTTAGTGTGTTACAAATGAAGAAGTGAAAATTTTCAAACAAATAAACAAAAAATACATTTACAGAATTCTGTTTTGATTTCTGTAATATCATTTATTATTTTCTTTTAATACTTCTTGTTTTAATATTAGTAGTATTTTTTTGTTATCCGTAAAGAAAATTTTAATTTATGATGCCACTCTTCTTAATCGGCGTAGGGATCCCTCAAGTACCGCCCCAAAAATATTCGAAATGTCGGCTATGCATGTCAAGATTAAGTATATCTCATGTAAGTTCGTTGATTTTAATATAGTTTTTTTGTTTCCAATTAAAAAGTTTAAAAAGTAGAAATCATGGCTATACACTCATTTAAGATTTTCTAATCATCTTAACGGGAAGTTAAGGCTTTTTCTGACATCGAAAGAATACTATTTGTCATGGAATGCAACGTGCTTTCTTATAAAATTCCACGTCTTCTTGTACCAAATTATTTGTTTCCCCAAAGACACCTGCATTGTTCTGCTACATGCAATACATTTTTTTTGTTAGTTAAAAAATTTAGGTTATTCCTTCGTTAATTTTTTATACAGAATAAACTTTTAAAATTTTATGCAAATCAATATTTGGCATAATAGTAAAGGAATAAACCGTTCTACTTTAGCTAATAAATGAAACAAAAGAGAATAAACCATTTTTAAACATAAAAGAAAAGAAAAGAATAAACCGTTCTCTCACGTATAAATAGTGTACTTTGACTAGATTTCAAATGGTGTACTCACAATTTTTTCATGCTCAATTGTAATGAGACCGTTTGAAAATGACACAGCGTCTAGCATTATGAACTCTTTCTTCATCACCTTTGTATGTGTTTCAAATTCCCTATAAATAACTTAATAATGTATTCTAACGATACATTCGTAAAAAAAATTGACTTTGATATATATGCGCTCACCATTGCACACAAATGTCACCTTAGTAGTTTTGAAGCAAACATTCAAGTCTAGCTACTAGCTAGCATTAACAAAAAGAAAAGGTCAGAAAAAAAAAACAAGTCGAGTAATTCAATATATTAGATTGGAGTTATTCTAGATAATGGTCTAACTAGTTATATACGAAATTTCAAAAATAAAAACGAGTAGAGACTACTTTCGACCCAACAAAAAATAAAATAAACGAGCAGAGACTACAGAGTTTTTCAGATTGGTCCAAAAAAATAAATACATATATACATAATGAGCCAAAAAAATAGTAAAAGATAAAACACTGAGTAGAAACACTATTCAAAAGATTTACGAATCGGTGACAAGACAAACAAAATCTATGAATAATTGGATGGGGAAAAAAAAAAGTTTACTAATAAATGCGCTATGTACTTGTGGGGTAAAAGAAAATAAAAGAAATGGGATGTGTGTTTTATATAAACAGATCTAAACCACCAAATCTGACGGTCCATAGAAAAAAAAAAACTTTAATAACTGTGCCACTAAAAAAAAAAGAAAGTCTCTCAAAGTCTCAACACTGACACTAAAATCAATGGGAGAGGTTTTGTTTTTCAAACTTTTTCAAATTCAGAAAGCCAAACACTGTTCCTCTAAATTTATTTCTCCTTACTTTACCATTTGCAGGAAGATAAGAAGAAACCAGAGGAGAAAATGGAGGAGAAGAAGGCTGAAGAGCCACAAGTGGAACCAGAGGGTAAGAAAGAAGAAGAGAAGGAGAAGAAGAAAGAGCCTCAAGAGATTGTTCTTAAGATCTTTATGCATTGTGAAGGTTGTGCTAAAAAAATCCATAGATGTCTTAAAGGCTTTGAAGGTACCACTCATTACTCTCCCTTTTATTTCTAACCAGTTTGTGTAATGGTTTAGTTAATTTTGGTGTAATTCTGAAAATGTTATTAGGAGTGGAGGATGTAACAACTGATTGTAAAACTAGTAAAGTTGTGGTGAAAGGAGAGAAGGCAGATCCATTAAAAGTGTTGCAGAGATTGGAGAGGAAGAGTCACCGTCAAGTGGAGCTTCTTTCTCCGATCCCGGAGCCTAAACCGGTTTCAGATGAACCGGAGAAAAAGGAGAAGGAGAAACCAAAACCTCAAGAGAAAAAAGAAGAGGTTAAGATTTTTGGGGGACCAAATTTATAATTTGAAGAAAGTGAGTTGGTTTTGTGTAATTAACATTAAAATTTTGTGGGCACTGAGGAAAAACAGGTAGTGACAGTGGTGCTAAGTGTTCACATGCATTGTGAAGCATGTGCCATGGAGATCCAAAAGAGAATCATGAGAATGAAAGGTTTGTTTTCTTTTTCATCTTATTATTCAAAAAATTTTCAATTATAATATCCTCAATTGGGTACGATTCCTATTGAATCTGAGTTTTATGTCTGAACTTGTGGGACTGCACTTAATTAGGACATTATGTTTTGGACTCTTCTGTATGTCATGAATTGATTCCCATCTTTTTTTTAAAATCGTGTGTACTATGTAGGCCCTTTTTTAAAAAGATAGCAATATAAAAGAGCATGTGTTTCTTCTTTAGAAAATAAACTCATTCACCAGATTTTTTGTTATTATATTCATATATAGCAACAACCTTTTCTTCTTTACTAATATTTATTTGTTTATTTTGAGTATTTCAAGATTTTGGTTAGCATTTAGTCAACTGAAGTCAGATGCTTTGTTTTTACTTCACCTATTTTATTTCCCAAGGATCCCAAAGTTCTAAACGCTCTCTGTTATGTATATATGATTGTAGAAATATCGTATAATGCAATTAACTAATCGAGTTTTGAGGGCCAAAAAGTTACATTGGTGGCTCGAGAATTGAATTGAATGTTGCACAACGACCTCGTTGGATAGTTATAGATTCGACTTTCTTAACATTACATACGTAGTTTACATTTTTTATTATAGAAAAGAAAGTAAAAAACATGTTGCATATATAGGAGTGGAGTCTGTGGAACCAGATTTCAAAGCATCACAAGTGAGCGTGAAAGGAGTTTTTACACCGGAAAAGCTAGTTGAATACGTTTACAAGAAGATCGGCAAGCACGCAGCAGTTGTTAAGCAAGATCCACCGCCAAAAGCGCCGGAGAAAGAAAAAGAAACAAAAGACAAAGAGGAGAAGAAAAAGGAAGGGGAACAACCCAAAGAAGGAAAAGAGGCCAAGGAAGACGGTGGTGGAGCGGCCAAACCGGCGGCTGGAGGAGGCGGTGCTGCGGCGGAGGAAGGGAACAAAGCGGTGGACTTGAAGAAGAATGAATATCAATATCAGCCACCGAGGTATCCCGTGGAGATGTTTGGTTATCCACCACAGATATTCAGTGACGAGAACCCTAACGCTTGTACCGTGATGTAATAAAAATCGTTGGTTTAAGGAGTTGTAGGATTTTTGTAAGTCTATTTATGTGCCGTTAAAGTACCTTTTCTGGTTTATTTATTTATTTGTTTCAAGCTAATTTGATGATCGTATTTTTTTTAAATATTGTAAAATAAAAAAGTATCCTCCATGCAGAGATTTAAGCCTCGAAATCGATCACCAAAAACACGAAATTGATAGCTTAATCTCACCAACACTCATCACTCATTATAAGTGACATCCAAAAAAAAAAACACAGTTTTACGTGTTATCTAAGATCAATGTGATAACGGCGGATCCAGAAAATACATTTGTATGGAGCAAAGTGTTTAATAAGATATTACTTTTTAGAGGAAATTTGATTAAATGTTTTAATAAATTTAAATATTTTGAAAACTAACTCCTCTTTTTTTTAAGTTGAAAACTAACTTTCAGAAATTTAAAACCATCCAAATACCTTAAATAAATCAAACATATAAATTATTTTAAATCAAGTTTTATTATTTACAATTAATTCAGAAAATCTATTATTAGATGTTTTTTAAATTTTAATTACAAAAATATAAATATAAATAAAAAATCATCATCTTTAACAAAATCAGTATTAGAAATAAAAAATCATAAAATTACAATGTAATTTTTTGTATCATATATCACTAAGTTCTCATTTCTACTAAATTGAATTTAATATTTTTACAATTTTTATTTTTACTCTATCATATCTGAATTTCTAAATATATGATATTTTAAATTTTAATAATAACATTATCTGAAAATATAAATAAAGAATATTTCTGAGCGCGCCTGCTTCCTGATAGGGGTTGTCTTAGATTTGCCGTACCACGAGAGCTGCTCTTTGAGACCTATGAAGAGTATGAGTTGTATTCTGAGGCCAATTTTTTTTTTTATCAATGGAATTAATATAAACATGAGGAATACACAATTTTCGTACTACATGGTGGATCATCAATAAAAAGGAGAAAAAAATTGTAAAAGTAAATATACTTTTTTGACATAAAATTTATCATATGTGATTACTATGTGGTATAATTACCTCTGTTCAGTTTTTAACCACCTAAGCTCCTGAACTATAGAAAATTTGTAATATTTGTGTAGATTTATATGATGACTGCATCTGACACTTGCCTCCCACAACTTAGATAAATATAATGAAGCACATTCTTACTTTTTTTTTTTTTTTGAAAGAAAACATTCTTACTTCTTAGCAACTCATTGTTAAAGCAACTTATTGTTAAAGCACACATGATACAAACTCAGTATAATGCATATCAAGTTTAAATTATTGTGATTTTAAATGTAAAATATAATGTAACTCAATATGTATATCAAGTCTACAGAAATTTTGTAACATTTTTTAAGAGTTAAATATTGTAACAACATGTGACACTTGCCTATATCCTCCCACAACCTAGCTAGGTATAACCGTATAAGCATATTTTTAGCAACTAATTGTTGAAGCACGCATGATAACAACTCGATGTAATGCATATCAAATCTACAATATACATACTATTAGCATTTGTGAATCTAACTTTTTTATTTTATTAGATCTTTTCACTTGGTTGACATACAAGCGTTTAGGAGGGAGCTGAGAACAAAACAAGTCCTTACATTTAAAAATCTGAAAGTCATATGGCCTTCAATATTCAAATAAACAATTACTTAAACTATGGTAATCTTGGTCGTACATCTGAGAATAGATTCACTATGCATTTAACTTAATTTGCGAGAAAATGCATGCTCCATGGTCTCAGACTTCTCTCTACTCAAGAGACTATAGAGATACTTCTGAAAATAGTACTCTTAAAAATCTCCTAAAATTTACTTTGAGAAATAGCACTTTGGGTTTACATTTTTCAAAACTACCACTATATTCTAGAAATAAAGGTGAGATAGGCCTCACTCTTAGTTTGGCCCAAAATGGTATTTCTAAAAATCTCCCCAAAAAATACATGACTCCATGGTTTCCATATTTCAATAAATACGTGATGAAGCTTCAAGCGTATAATGAAATTAACTGGACATAATGCGAAGATACAAGAAGGTCGTCCACAGATGGTTTATTCACTTACATGGGACCTATCAAATGCCATCCAACTTTCTTTTATTGCATTGTCGTGCCTAGGTTTATATAAACCTAAGCCGGATTTAAAAGTTAAAGAGCTTAATAAGAAATAATTTTAGAAATATATATAATATAGTTTTAAAATAACATAAATATTAAAAATTAAAAATATTTATTTTTAACAATTTTCGCTAAACTCTTTAAAGATAAGTTTTTACTAATCTTTTTAAAAAATATATCAAATCTTTTTATATGNNNAGATAAGTTTTTACTAATCTTTTTAAAAAATATATCAAATCTTTTTATATGATATAACTGATCGCATATTTTTTTTATATCAAATTTTAGTTTTGAAAAGAAAACACTAGACACAAATAATATACTGAAATCATTACATTCAGTTTTTTATTCAATTATAATCCATAAAAAACAAATCTAAAATTAATTTAATTTTGATTTATATTTTTAAATAACCTAATTTAAAAAGACTATATATAAACTCACAAACTTACTAGTTAGTTTCAGATTTAAGAATCATATTTCTTTTCTGGTTTCAGATTTAGATTTATCTTTTCAATTGGGAATTTAGTCTTTTTTCTAAAAAAATCATAATTGGGAAAAGAAAAACCTAATCATAGAAAACATTGCAAAAAGTTCAAAATTGTGTCATAATCATTTAAATTTGATCACTATTTTGAATCGAATATATAGTATATATTAAGAAATGGGGGCCCTAAAAAAAATTATATACAGTGGGGGCCTAAGGCAAATGCCTTTCTAATTACACATAAGGCACGGCCCTATTTGCACCATAGCTCACTTATTTAGGGTGTATGCTCACTCATAACAATTGACAAACAAATGCAAGACATCAGATCATCACAATTAACCAATTTACTATCCAAAACTTAGCAAGCTAAGTATAGATTTATCACATGTTCAAATTTTCTTTATAACAAAGTTTTAAGATGATTTTTAAACTTAAGTGGTATACCTTGATTATCTTAGGTTAATTGTGTAGTTAAACTATTTTTATAAATATTTAATGATAAAATCAATAGCAGGAAAGCATGGAAAATCACAATATAGAGAATCCCACCGACATCTGACCTCTCTTGGCCGGTGACATGTCGGACACGCTCAAGTTAGAATCTGATACCCTCTTGTCTCTTTCAGTCCACGTGTCCGGTATACTGAATTGAGACTGAACCCACCCAAACCGAACCAGAATTATTCAACCAGACTAACCAACTCGATTCTGATCGACCGTCGTACCGTGCCAAATGCAAAGTAGACTAGTTAAAACGATCACTCAGAAATTATCTTTCATCGGTTTATTATTTAAAACTTGCAAAATCAACTGTCCCGGTTCGAGCAACGAACCATTTTAATGTCTACGACGGTTATACTATAAATAAGAAGATCTTTGTTGTTCTCACTTACATCTTTGGTTTGTTCCAGAAAACAAAAGAGCTTCGAATACTTCTCTTTTCTTCTTCCTTTGATTGGTTTGAAATTTGTTGGCTTCTTCTCAAAATGACTAAATTTTGGACTTTTCTCTCTGCACTTCATTCCATCGCTGGGTAAGTTTCATATAATTTTATAACAGTTTCATTTTTCATTTTATCATTAAAATAACAGTGTAGTTTCTTGTTTTGTTAATTATCTGTTTACGACCATACGCAGGCCCGTTGTGATGCTGCTTTATCCGTTGTAAGTAAACTCCTATTGTTTCTTCTACATACACATTTTGTTACGTCTTATTTTTTAAAGAATCAATGTAGTTTGTTTTTATTCTTATGATATTGGTAAGATATGCGTCGGTGATTGCAATAGAGAGCACATCGAAAGTGGACGATGAGCAGTGGCTTGCTTATTGGATTCTCTACTCTTTCTTAACTCTCTCGGAACTCATTCTTCAATCTCTCCTAGAGTGGTAATAATAATACTATAATGTTTTTTTTTGTTTGTTATGTATATTTTGTTATGATAATAGTGAAGAAAAAATGTGGAAATACTTTTGAAAATGCACGTAGGATACCAATATGGTACACGGCGAAGCTAGTGTTGGTGGCATGGTTGGTTCTACCGCAATTCAGAGGAGCTGCTTTTATATACAAAAGAGTCGTGAGGGAACAGTTTAGGAAGCATGGCATCCTCAAACCTAAGGTCCATTTTTGGGAAATTCTCAAAATAGCACATTTTTAAGTTTTTGTGACGAAAATAGCACACTATGATAAAAATGACAAAAATAACATTTATTGAAGAAGAAAAAGACTATTATACATTTATTTATCATTTGTTTTTTCTCAATTCTGTAACCCTAAATCCCAAACTCTAAAATCTAAACCCTAATTAATGATTTGTGAACACAAACTCATTAGTGTAATACATAAAAATGATCAAAGTATGATATTATTGAAATTTTTCCTTTGATGTGCTATTTTTGTTACTAAAACTTAAAAATGTACTATTTGAAGATATTTCTCTTGTTTAATCTTTTACCATTTTCCCTTCTTCCTATGGTTTATTATAACCTAAATATATATCTTAAATTCATATCCCAAACCCACTTGATTTGAAAATGTTATGATGAGCTGATAATAACTGGGATATTTTTGCCACTTTGTTTGTAATAATAAATATAAAATAAAGATGAGCACTATTGTTATTCACGGCCATTTTATTTTATTTTTTAATTTTGTTTTATTTTTCAATTTTTTTTTTTAATTTGGTGTTTGGAGTACAGGCACAACACCAGGCTGAGTGAGTCAAAAAGAGGAGGGGACACAAGAGGCTTTAATGTTGGTGCCTTCAATTTCTAATCTTTGATGCTTTTCCTTTTGTCTTTTTTTTTTTTTATTGTTGCTTTCTTAATTAGTTTAAGGAAATATGCGTTTACAAGTTGGCGACGATATGATTGTGATTTCAGTTCTTATGATCCTTCTGCTTGAAACTATGTGAAAAGAAGTTCAATCTGACGTTAAAATATATTATTTTGATACGTTACAAGTGCTACATTGTTATGCTCAATTCGTTTCTTCTTCAGTCCGTCATGCTTTCACGCTATATGCATAATTCATACTTAAATCATCACACTAATAATTTATATTTAATATAAACATCGAATAAAGTGGTCCCCAAAAGTGCAAAATTAAGCTCAGTTATGCGTGTACAATTTAGTGGTTTAATCTGAGTTCTGAGGACTTGAGGATCTCCTACTTTCAACTAAGAAACCCAAAGAAGAAACAAATAAAAAAAATTGCCTGTAAATCCATAAAAATCATAAAAGGACCTGATTTCCTTGACCATTCAGTAAAAATTAGCGGTAATCACGCTCGGTGAATACTTAGTCTACACGGAAGTAGAAGTTCGAAGCCCACCACGAAGTTACCACGAATTTCAGGACGGAGGAAAATCGTTAATAACTTGTCGATCTAGAATGAAAGCAATGGAGAGAGTTGCAGATCGGTGTAAGCAGTGCCGGACGAACGATTTGGACCACCCTAAGCGAACTAAAAAATTATGCACTTTTGTTAATTTTCTTAAAAACATATGTTAAAATTAGATAATATAACTTCATAAACCGTTTATAGAAAGAAAAAAAGTAAAAAAAAATTTAATTACAGTTTCTTTTTGCATTTTCTTCCTGCAAAATCGGTGATTAAAATTGAATAGTCAAGTTTTTGAATCATAGCTGTCTCAATCGAGAACAAAACCAACCTATTCAATCTCTCTAATAGCAAATCTACAATCAATTGATCTCTCATCTTCTTCTTTCTAATTAAGTCATAACTAATAAATCACTGCACATACTGAGTACTCACATTCCTTTTTACGAAAACTTGAAGATAATGATCAATTGATAATTGATGAATTTGTTGAAAGAACTAAAAAAAAGTGTTGAATTCTGTAACTAAAAGCTCTGAAGAAGGAGAAGGTGAAAGAATAATCTATAGCAAAAGGCTAAGAGGAGATCTTTCACGAGAGAATCGTAAACTGTTCATCTTCCTTAGGTTTAATTAAATTGTTTTCTGAAATAAGATTTAACAATTATTAAGAAGTCTTTAGACAATTATTTTATCTAAAAAAGCCTAACTAATATTATTCTTACTTAAGAAGACCTATAAACTAAAGTTTATCCATATTAATAGATATATATATATATATATATAACTAATTTTTTTATATAAAATATATGCTCTTAAAAAATAGCTGCCCCAAGCGGTCGCTTCATCTGCTTGCCCTCTGGACCGGTCCTGGGTGTAAGTTTGCCTTGATAAAGCTGAAGCAATAAATATCTTTAGAGTAAAGGAAAAGCCCCACGTCATTGGTCATTGCAATAAAATCAATGATAAGATGAAAGTCATGGCAAAGTTGCGATAAATAAAGAACTTCGTGAGAATTGTAAGAGTTGGGAAATGAAGACCATATTCATAGAGGAAATGCTCGTAAGTACAACAGTAACCGCTTCTCGTTAGTTGTTTTCCACAGAGGAAAATATGATAACCTCAATATCATCCGAAAGATTGCATGAAAATCGAAGATGAAGACTGTGGAGTACATTTGGTTGCTGGCCATGAGGTTTTTTTTTTAAGTATTCCATAAGAACATCAAATCTCTATCAAGCACTGCAGTGAAAACTCAAGAGTAGAGAAGATGAACAGTTAATAACATGGAAAAACAAAGAAATAAATTCAATCTTTCTCATTGGGATTACATTTTTTCCAAACAGCAAGTTACTTGAAAATACCTCAAATCGGTTTTGTAAATGACCAATTTAAGAAACTAGGTGGTGGCTCGCATCTTGTGCGGGCAGAGACACCTGCAAAATACATAAATCTAACTTATGTATCAGATACCAGCAGAATATGTAAAGTGAGTAATATATGAATTATGCATAAGTCGAATGAGTATAACAGAACATGATGATACGCTCCTCAATAATCATACACAAATACTAAATATAAAATAGTGTTCACATTAAATAGATTGCAAAATGCAACGAACATCTAAAAAAAAACAAAATAATGCTTAAATCACTAAACAAAAAATCCCCACAAAAAATCCATAAATCATTAAAGAGCAAATTAACATAGATATTCCACAGCAATTAACCAAATATTGGTATCTGGAAATCTCATGATCCCAAAAAACAATGGAAAATTGCTAGCTGACTCAACCAAAAACAACTATCACAAATACTATATAGTGTCTTTTATTATGTTGACACCATAAATCCCGTGATCTATGAGCACTACTTGCTTTTCCTTATCCTCGTTTCTCATACTTGACTACTTGCTTTTCCTTATCCTCGTTTCTCATACTTGATTCTCCTCGTAGCTTCTCCTCCTCGTAGCTTCTCCTCCTTGTTTCTCCTACTTTCTTTTCCTCCCTGCTTCTCCTCCATAAAGAAAATAGTCATGAATTTCTTATAAATGGGCACATATGTTTTCAGTTCTTCTCCTCGTTACTCCTCCTTGTTTCTCATCCTTGCTTCTCCTACTAGCTTCTCCTTATCCTCGTTGCTCCTACTTGCTTCTCCTCCTTGCTTCTCCTCCATACAGAAAATAGTCATGAATTCCTTATAAATGGATCACACATATATTTTCAATTCTTATCCTCATTGCTCCTCGTTACTCCTCCTTGTTTCTCCTCCTTGCTTCACCTACTTACTTCTCCTTATCCTCGTTTCTCCTACTTGCTTTTCCTCCTTGATTCTCCTCTATACAGAAAATAGTCATAAATTCCTTATAATGGATCAGATATATATCGTCAATTCTTCTCCTCGTTGCTCCTCGTTACTCCTCCTTCTTTCTCGCCCTTGTTTCTCGTCCTTGTTTCTCCTCCTTAATTCTCATACTTGCTTCTCCTCACTACAAGAAAAATGCACATTATTAACACCATGAAAACGCTATTATAAACTTATAATAGCCCTTCCATAAACACTGTTTTTTCCGCTGCTATCTTAGATCTCCCATCTAATATAGCATTATTTC
>OVBB01002254.1:0-11867 GCA_900406415.1 Isatis lusitanica | reverse complement strand
TTAGATTGTCTATGACATTACACACTTGCCCTTTGATCTTGTTCTCTTATTTTTCTTCTTCTTAAAATTGTTTTTGTTTTGTCGTAGCAGCGTACTGGAAAGAGTGAACATTTCATTCATTATCTGTATAGAAGTTGAGTTACACTGAAGAGAAATATGCTTGTTGAGAACTACAATTTTTATATAGGTGAAAATATATAGGTGAAAATATGTATTTGTATGTGTATATTTGTATATAATATATTATTATATTATCAATTATATCAGGGGTGGATGTAGAGATAGATTTTAAGGGGGGCATTATTAAAAACTTATAAAGAATAGAGGGGCATTGCTGAAAATTATTAAGAATTAGTGGGAAATTTGAAATTTTTTATGGTGGCAGCTGCCCCCTTTTATCTAACGTAGCTACATCACTGATTATACGTGAAGAAACGAAAATAGAAAAGTGAAAGTCGTTCACTTTATTATTATTATTATTGTTTTCCTTATGGACACAAAACACAATCTATATTTATACAGCATTTCATTGACAAAAGAAAATTTATACAGCATTCAAGTCGATCGAGAATGGATAATCATATACGTGTTCGATAAACACATTTACAACAATTCATATACGTGTTTATTTGATACGTTCACAACACTCTCCCTTGATTATCCATCTTTATTATTATATCGTGTACTGTCTCATTAAAAACTCTTTATGGAAAAACCGGTTTGGGATAAAAACCATAACAAGGGAAAAAGAAGGCAGTAACGCTCATTCTGAAAAAGACATATTTGTTTTTTCATAAATCCCATAAATACCACATTCTGAAAGTTTACTGTATTCCGAAATCTTGGGGTTATATGCTTCTAGTGATAACCTTCTTTGAGAAAAAATATAACCTTCCCGTGAAAACATCAAATACAGAAGATGTTTTTCGATCGTATACACCATCTTTGAATTACAAAGCATTATCTTCGAATTCTTTCGTCGAGTCCTTTTTGTGACTATTCTTTTTGCTTTTTGTGTCGAGTATTTGATCTCGGCCATACACATTTTCTGCATGCTTCGTGAAGCGCTACTTCGTATATGCAGACAAAAAAACAGAATAATGCATATATTCTGTTACCTATAAAGTACGATTGATTTTAGATTATATTATACTAGAAACCCCAAGATTGGTCTAGTTGGTTTGCAGATGCGAAAGATTTATTTTGATCCGCATAAAGCTCGGTTACAAACTGGATAAGTTTTCGCAAATTGGTGAAACTGCAATCTCATGGTGTTCTCAAAAGCAAATTTTAGTCAACACTTCTTCAAACTATACGAAGTAGCGAGTCAATTTGCAAGATACCATTGATTTTGGTTTGTATCTTGCATATCTTGCAAGCATAATTTTTATCTAACCGAGTACAATTTGCAAGATACAAAAGCATAGGATACTGCTCATATAAGGCACTTCATGGCCGATTAGTATTTCTTTCAAAATACTTAAATGTCAATTTATACAAGATCTTAGTTCGATCTTTTGAAACAACATCTCTTTCACTAGATGTTTAACTTTTGGGATCGAAAGAACCAATATTCTCTTTCAAAGCTTTTTATACCAAAAACTTTCTTATATAATATACAGTTGTATGAACTCCTCACGAGTTATCATTAAAATTTCTGGGAACATAATTTTGATGTCATTAATCTTTCAAGGATTATATACAACTGTACAAGGCACAACTCAAGTCATTCATGTACACATACCAAATGTCTTTATATCATTTCATTCATCATATACTATTTCATCAATGACCTTGTCACAAGCCGCTTTTGTTTTTCAAATCGTTAGATCATTTTCTCATCTCTTAATCTAGAGAAATATATATCTTTTGGATGCTTGGACTGCTTTTCCAAAAATTTCCCATTTTTCTTACGAGCCTAATGTAGACTTGATTGCCTCTTTTCATTTTTTGGCCAATACTTTCTCTTTCTACACTCATCCTAAGAGGTAGATTCATGATCCTCATTTGTCATATCGTGCACTATCTCATTTATTGTCGGCAATTATTTTTTATCTATGGTTCCACATTTCTCCGTAATGACATGGTCAATCGAGGTCTTTATCACTATAAGGTATTCATTCAAGTGCCTGATTATATTATTATCCATATCAACTGTCTCTTCAGGAGATTCATTCCTTTATTTATATATTTGTTCTTTTTCATTTCGAGGATTTTTATCTTTGGAACCAAAGTAGTTTATCATGTTTCTGACGTGCCATAGACTCATAAACAGTCATTCAGGGACATACATCCTTCTTGGAGCATTTTAGCTTGAATATGAGATTAATGATTGAAATAATGTTTGACAGTCAATTAAAAGATATTTTATTAATGGATTATCCTATGAACTTCAGGTTCATTTTCACTTATATGAGGATCCATTATAATCCATTCCAAGAATCTCATTCATCAGCTGTTTACAAATGCTTATGGCATTTGATATGCAATATGCAAAGTTCATTTTACCTCATGAATTTATCAAGTTCATTTTAAGTGTGAACATAATCTTAGGATTTTCCATTCAATGTGATTCTTTAATTCTCCCCCTCGAGATGATAAAATTTCATGTTCATCCATCTCGCATTGAATTCCACTATGAGACCAATAACATATCCAATTTCTCATCTCGGATCATGTATTATATATCAAATCTTCATATAGAATTCTCTATCTGGGATTTTAAGGTAGATCGAGATAAACCAAAGATTGTGTACACCATGTGATATCATTTGCTGATTCTCTCAATCCTCCCCCTAACACGTAAATTTCACTTACATCAAAAAGGCAATCGGAAAACTGTGAACATGAACATATCTTTGGTTGATGGTTCAAGATATATAATGAAACCTGACATATAATCTCAATCTCCTTTATGGTCCAATTTTTATTCATTTTGGTGGTGTTATAGTAACATAAACCGCACACCCAAAAATACAGAGATGGAATACATCTGGTTTTTGGCCAGATGTCAACTATATTAATATTGGAGAATATTCATTATATGCACTTGCCATCATCTTGACCAAAACCTCATCAACATGTCCCCATACATCGATTGGGAGTTTTGTTCTCCACATCAACAGTCGTGCAATCAATTTCATCCATTTAATTAAAGACTAAGCCATGCTATTATGTGTATGAACCACTACAAAAAAAAGCCATATTGTTACCACTTTTTTGTCACAATATCTTCATATTTGGTCACAAAAAAAGCTATTGTTACCGAATTAATACGAAATGTAAAACGTAACAATAGAATGGTCACAAACCTATTTTAGTCTCAAAACCGTAACAAAATTTTGTGACCATCAGTTATGGTAACAATTGATGTCTCAGTTTTACAAAAACGACACAACTCATGACGAATAATAGTTACAAATGGTCACACATTGTAACAAAAAAATGTCACATATTTGTCATATATTATTACTATATTTTAGTCATTAATAAGTAACAAAATTGCAACGAAAAAATGACACAAATAAGTCACAACTAGCCCTGAGCATTCAGGTATTCGGTTCGGTTCCGGGTAAGAACAGTTCGGTTCCGGGTTTTCGGTTCCTATGATTTAGGATCCAATAGGTACTTATATTTTTCCGGTTTGGTTCCGGTTCGGTTCCTGTCGGTTCTGGTTCGGTTCAATTCCATAATTTGAGGAACCATAAATTACCCGAAATTTTCGGTTCTCAAACGGTTTCGGGTAATATATATACCCAAAATAACAATTTGTATCTGAAATACTACTTTTTACCTAAAATACTAAGTTTTTACCCGAAATAATAAAAGTAAAAAAAAACACCACAAAATAAAAATTCAAAAACCAAAATGAAAATACACAGTTCTTCAGGTTTAATTCATAAGCAATGATAAGAAAACAACATCATGATCCTATTCGAGAATTCAATAATCATTGGGGGAGGACGGAGACAGTTACACAGCAAACTCCTTGAATTAAAACTGCATCAATAATAAAAGAAAATATGATCAAAACTTATAAGTTACAATTGTGATTCGTGAAATTGAATGACATGTTCAACATAGATAACTTACATGTTACTAGTTTGTAACCATTCAACTTTATTCACTGCCTTATTCTTCCAAACTGATTTCTCCAAATTCTAAAGCCACGCACACACAATAAGAAGAAGGTTATAATTAGACAAACTAATAAATAAGAACTCAAATTTGTGTAGATTTACCTATCTGAAGCTCATTCTGGTCTTCTATGTCCTCAAGCAATTGCTTAATGGTTATTGATTCTCTATTATCCATCCTTATCTCAGCTTTCAACCATTGCTCAAGACACATCAATACCTCAATGGTATAGTGTGTCAAACAACTCCTATAGGGATCCAATATACGACCACTTGTGCTGAATGCAGACTCAAAAGCAACACTGCTAACTTGCATAGCTAGTACATCCTTAGCTACTTCAGAAAGAACCGGATACTTCATACTCTTTACCTTCCACCATGACAATACATCATACTTAGTGCCTGCAAATATATGTGGATTCTCCACATTCTCTGCCAAATATAACTCTAGCTCAGTTGTTGTTTCTTGAATTCCTGCTTCTTGAACCAACTCTTTGTATTTTGCATCCATTTTTCGAAAACCTAATCTAGCAGAAAAATCCACTCTATATAAGTGTTGAGCTCTTGGCTGAGAAGATAATGATGGACCGGATCCTTGTGACTGAAAAGATGATGCACTAGTTGATTTGTTCAGAGAACTATTATGCTTATCGTTGTATCGTTGTGACTCACAACTAATGACAAACAATGGTCACAAATAAGTCACACTTTGTAACAAAAAAATATCACATATTTTGTCACAATCTTATTATCATATTTTAGTCACTAATACGTTACAAAATTGCCACAAATAAACCGACACAAATATGTCACAATTAATGACAAACAATGGTCACACATAAGTAATAATTAAAAAAAAAAATGTCACATATTTGTCACATATCATTACCATATTTTCGTCACTAATACGTTATAGAATTGCCACAAAAAAACGGACACAAATATGTCACAATTATTAACTAAATTAAAATAATACAATAGTCACAATATATTTTTATCTGTGACGTTTTTTGGTTACGAAATCCATAACAATTTGTTACAAAATTAAGAACGTAAAAGCTTTGGATATTCAAATTTAAAACCGTTTCCAAAATTAAAAATTAAATAACAATAAACATATAATTAAAATGAAAATAAAAATTAAAATGAAAATAAGAAAGCAAATGATAATAAAATAATACTTAATTAAAAAAAAACATCCAAATAAATAAATCATCCAACGTAAACAACATCCAAACAAAAACATAGGTCTTACAAAATACAAGCTTACTTAAATAGCATTTAAAGACAAATAGAAAGTAGATACTTGCTTCACATGAGTTGACTTTGGTTATGAAGAAGCTAGACAATTTGATTACCTAAAGTCTCAACAATCTTCTCCATTGCTTCAAGTCTTTTCTGGAAATCCATGTTCTCTTCACGGATCTGTTTCAGCTCTGCTTCTATCTCTTGCAGCTTTTGTGTTAACACTTCTGATTTTTCAATAGGTACTGCACTTGAAGAAGCACCAACATCTAGTAAAACTTTACTACCCAATGCTCCAAGTCCAAATACATTTCCTTTTTTAGAGACTTCAGTTGCAGCCTAAAATAAAAACAATATACACATCAAGAATCAATCGTATATTGAAGAGAAAGCACAGATAAACCAACCGTTTCATATCAACTAAACCTATATTAACTATAACTTACACACAATAGAAAATATTTGTGAATCAGTTTTAAAGTTAAAGCTTTACCTTCACATACAGTTCATTCTTCTCACGTTGGTCAAGAGTCTCAGCAGTCACATTCTCTTCACCAGAATTTTGGAGCTGTACCAAACGTTCTTGCACATGCTTTTCATTAGCTTCTGCAACCACTTTTCCCTGCTGATCGGCATAGGTTCCATCAGGCTTCTGGTGTGTCTTCTTCATTACGGAAATGAAAGAAGAATCCTCATTATTTGCTACCTGCAAATAATAAAAGACATCAAGGCAACAAATTGTAATGATCAAATTCTTTAAACGATTTAGAACTATTTAATGGAACTAATGTATCTTTTACCAGAATATCTTGAACTCTGACAAATGATCGTGAGCCAGCTCGATGGGAATGAGGTCCCAAACCATTGCCATCTGACATCCTTGCAGCACGAGTTTTTTCACTATGTGCTTTTGCTTTTGGTGTTGCCCAATGATTTTGCATGACAGCCCAGTCAGCAACTGAGATCCAGTATGGTCTTTCTCCTTGCTTCTTTGCAAAACTTACCATAGCCTTGAGACGATAAGCAGCAAACGTTTTGAACTCAGCTGCAACTTGTTGACCAATGGCAGGATCCCAATTAATTTTCTTCTGAAAAACAAAAACAGAATATCAATCAATATGAGTAACATAAGAAATCATGTATGAAATAGTAATATTGAATATAAAACAACAAATACCTTAAACAAAGCAAACAATATTATCTTGTAGCGATCAGACACTTTGCCCCAAGAGTACCATGGACCTTGGAAGCAACCTTGGATGACCTTTCTTACAGCGGTTGACACTTAAGGGTGATGACGAAACCTGTAGCACAATTAATATATTAGCTTTAAATCTGTAAAAGTAATCAAATCGATAAACACAATAGTAATTATAGAAGAATCACCATTTAGCTCCATTTTGACGAGCTGGATGCAATATGGGTAAAGAGGAACGATCCACATATGGCCCTTGCATTTCGATACTATCACATAAAAAACACTATTTTATAATCGAAGTACTTAAATATACTGATTTCACACATATTCCATCATCTAGAGTCTATAAGCAAAATAATCTAAAACTAGTAAAGCAATTAACCAAGAGCAACTCTCTATCAAAATAGATTACGAATTGACATGAACCGATTCAACAGAGATGTTATTTGCTCAAAATTGAAGAAAGTACGACCTAATGAGAAGAGTTGCTCCCAAATCCAAACCCTATAATTACATGAATGCAAATTCAAACCAAACTGAATCAGTAGCAAGTGAATGTCTCACTATATTTAGGAGATCAATGGAAAAGCAAAAAAAAAAAACCATAATTACACCCAATCATCAGGTACGATAATGAAATCGAATTGAGGATCAGAGAAAGGGCAAGGAACATATAACACCTAACGCAAGATAAGATATATAATAACCAAATACAGTTACCTCTTTGAAAGCTTACAATAATGAAACAATGAAACTATGAAACGATAAAAGGGTGAAAAGAACAATTTTAATAGAGCAGAAGTGCTTAATTTTTTTTTTTTACAACGGTTATTTTAAAGAGTGGTAAGTTTTTAGCAGTGAATGAAAAACTAATGGCGGTAGAATGAAAAAGTTCTTGAATAAATTACCCAAATTTTATTTTTTTTCGTACATAAACAAATCTTTTTTTAAAGTTTGAAAAATAACTTCATGGGTAAATGAGATCAATAGTTATAGCAATTTCCAATCGGTTTATATATAATATGGTCATAAACAGTGGAATCTTTCTGAAGCTGAACAAGGAAAGTCCGAATTTATACCTTCATTTAAGTTGTGTAAAGTCTGCATTGTATCAACCCAGCCATCTGAGTTAAGTTTACGCTTCAACAGTGTGTCCCTGCAAGGATTTAAAGAAAAACACTTCTACAGTTATCTTGATCCAACAACAAAGGAAAAATTATGATCCTCAAGGTAATGTATGAATTAAGTATAAACCACCTTGTTGTGAAGGCCTCTTGAAATCGTGTGCGCTCCTTGGCGTGTTGCAGTATTGGCTTCTTTGCTTTCTTCAAGAGTTACCTGTTTCACAACAAAACAAAGTTTTAGTAGCTAAGCATAAACTAAAAATTCTTTACCCACACACAAATGCGTTAACTAGCGTTATCTAGCTTTCTTTATGACATAATCAGAGAACTGAGATCTCAACCTGATTATTTGGACAATGAATCATGTGAAAAAGCTGTATTTCTTGTAGTCAAAGACACACATATATCTACTAGACGTCAATTAATACCATAATGTATCGAAATGGCCCACACAGTGAGTAAATTAGCCCACATATATCACCATGCATTCTCTCTAGAATACAGGGTATTCATTCCCAACTTTGGCTGGCGAGGGCCTACATATGTTTTTCCTTTGAAATATGCACTATATGAAAATCTCCACCGATTGAAAAATCTTTTCATTTTTTTCAATGGGTGGCCACTCGAATTTTGCACAATTTTTCTTATCACGACTAAAACAGGGTGGCCAAGCTTTTAATGCCACACCTTAATGTGCTAATAAACTTCTGGTTTATATTAGTACATAAATTCAACCGTATTTATCTTTGTGCAATATAATCCAAAGGATAACATAAATAATTTTTCCCATACATGTTTCCTCTATGATATAACTGAAAGATATTCAATGCCATTTTTACTTAAGATCTCTATATGATATTCATTTCTGCGAATACCTTTGAAACTTAACAAGTTTCTATAAGACTCGAAAGAATATAGTACAACAAGCACTTCATTGTCCCCTTTCACATGGAAAATTTTGCTTTTCTGGAACCTCTTATAATATATGCATTATGATATATGGTACTCACGCTTCTCGCAGAGTTTATTATTTTGAGACAAAAGAGATAATTTTTATCCTGAAGTATCATATTTTTCTAGCACTTTCTGCTAGACATGTATCTCCATCCTTCTTCTCGAAGATATTATAACACATCGATCTTAATTTTCTTGTTTTATGTTGAAACTTCTATATCAACAAACAAACATGTGATATCGAGATGAGTACAGTCACTTAGGCCATCAAAAGGAAGAACCGTATTTATCCAAAATGAATTTTCTTTTAACATCAACTCTTTTTGCCTTTGTGATTTTTTTTACAGATCAGCTTCATATTTTGCCGTACAAATGGTACGACCATAATTTTTATTTATGCCGCATCTTTCTTTTCATTTTGTCCAACCAACATCATTTCCAAATTTTCTTATATTCGTCCAATAACTCAACATTCACATCAAGGAATTGAGCTGATCTAGTATGACGAATTTGATGGTGAATGAGATCTTCATTTATATTTAGCTACAAGGAGAATTTTCATCAAACATATAATTTAATGGCAGATATTTAAATGTATAATTTAACTGCAGAAATTGAAATGCAAGATTTAAAGGTGGAAATTTAAAATAATTGAGGAGGAGATAGAATCTTTCACTCCATAAATATCTGATCAATGAGGAAATATTAACCATCAACTCCATAAAATATGACCAATGCGGATTAAGGAGGCTTATCCTTCTACTTTGTCAATATAATCAAGAATGAGGTTTATAACCTTCCATTTCATAAAATGATCTAGGAGGATGTTTAACCTACCACTCCATAACATATGATCTGAGGAGACATAGTCTACCATATGATCTGAGGAGACAATCTATCATATGATCATAATCGTGAAGGCATAGCTTACGTACCATAACATTCGATCCGGAAGGCAAAACCTTTATATCCGAAACAACATATAAATGGAAAAAGCATAAACAAAATGCTGAAATAATATATAAATGTGGAAAGCATAGCCTATCTTTCCATTAGTAATAAATTTAAAATTAACTGATCATAAATAAATTTTACCTTTTCGTTATAGCAACAGATCTGGAGACGATCGTACTGATAACTTGTTGAGAACTATAATTTTCATATAGGTGAAAATATGTATTTGTATATGTGTATACTTGTATATAATATATTTGTAACATCCCGATTTGTGCTAATATGGAAACATATGTGGGAGAGGTTAAAAGAGTTGATTTGGCTACCTATGTCACCAAAGTACACTTACCTTTTCGGTTAACCATCCGGGAAGAACTCCAGGGTTAAGCGTGCTTGAGTTGGAGTAGTGGAAGGATGGGTGACCTACCGACCGTCAGACAAGGGTGGGGCCCACGAGCCCGACTGAGGGATGGGTGACTCACCGGTAGGGGCGGACGGGGCGTTATAAAAATACTATGTTATATGTTATATGCGAAGAAACGAGAGTAGAAAAGTGAAAGTCATTCACTTGTATTAGTATCATTATTATTCTCCTTACAAACACAAAACACAATCTACATTTATATATACAACATTCAAGTCGGTTGAGAATGAATAATCATATACGTGTTCGATAAATACGTTTACAAAAATTCATACATGTGTTTATTAGACAGGTTCACAACAATGCTGTCTTTTTACGACTTTTTACTGGCTATCCTAAAAAGTTGCAAGTTTGAATACCAATTGTCATAAAATGCCACACAGTGTCTAATATACTAGAGAACTAGGCCGCACATGTGGCAAGATAAAAATATAAATCAATCAAAAATTTATAAAATAAGAAATCAATCAAATATTTTAAATCACATTGTTATGCTTCTTGAAACTCCCTAATCCTTTCTATGCAATATTTTTTTAACAGCAAACAATTGGTACAAAACAATATTTTTCAATCATAATAATAAAGACTTATCTTTAATAAAGTACAATGAATGCTTATAGATTAAATAATGATTCTAATGTAAGAACAAGGTGTGCCCAAATATCCATACTCAATCATCGCAGCTCATTCTCAACTACCTTGCCATTCTCGTGTCTGATGTATAATGTGTGACCCAAGAGCTTTTGAATGTACCTTAGTGTCGGGGTACGTATGTCAAAATTCTTCATGTATCTTGTCTTCTAATCACTAGTGATGATAGTTAGCCACAATGAACGGGGAACCCAACTCAAGAACGAGAAATGTGTCTCCGGCTTATCATAACATCTCCATATCTCACGAATCTCCTTAAGCCCCATCTGATAGGCCTTGCCCTTGACCTTGAAGGTGATGGACCCGTGACCATCCTCAACCGCTGGCTCATTGTAAAAGAATGTGACAGCAAGCGTGGATAAGAACTGACATAAGACGTTTTCGTGCATGGGGTATTCTACTTCCAAGAGCTTTCCCAACCCCATATCGCCCATATTGATCTGTACATGAACTAAGATATCAAGCCGGCTGAGTATCTTTGAGTCTGGAAATTGTGTATATGTCCAGAAGATTGTCTTGAGTCTCTTGTAAATCTCTGTAGGAGTTGGAGCTTTTCCCTTGGACTGCTGTCTAGCTTTCTATCGCTTTAACTTCCTCCTTTTTGTGATAATCATGACCTTAATGTCGCTGCCACTGCCAATTTGATTCTCTTCATCACATGGAAGAGCCTGTTCCTTGTCTTTCGTTCTTGCTTGTGAAGATTGGCCTTTAGATATTTCAAAACCTCTTTGTGATGGCTGAGCTTTCGATCTTGTTGTGATTCTAACCATTTTGTGCCTACAATATCACAATCAATGGAAATGTTTTCATCATGACATAAACATCATCACAACATATAAAGAACACATCACCAATATTGTCATCATATTCATTCAACAAGAATAGTTACGCACTCATTGATTTTACCATTCTAGTGAACAAATGCATCTCAATTGCAACAATCATCAACCATTCACCATCAAAGATTCACCAAATGCTAAATTCACCAAACTCAAAAAAGTAACATGGTTTTTGAAAATTTTGTGAAGTGAAAGTTATCGAAACTTGTTAAGATCTTGAATTTAGCATTATCACACTCAACTGCACCAAAGAAACCACAATCACAAGTTTCTCTCAATTAATAAATGAGTGAAACTGTAACATCCCGATTCCTGGTATATATGGAAACATATGTGGGAGAG
>OVBB01002253.1:0-11867 GCA_900406415.1 Isatis lusitanica | reverse complement strand
ACCTTTCCCATATACATTTCCATATATACCAGGAATCGGGATGTTACAGACCCATTAGGAGCACACACATGCAAATTCTTAAAGACTTTAACCTGCTATTGCGCAGACTTTCTCATTGTGGAACAGTAGATACACCATGAACAACTTTTACCTTCAGAACCTTTGCCTTCACAATTATATCCAATTTTATCTTTGTCGTACCTGTACTGCTTCAGATTCCGACCTGTTTTGAGGGCATAGTCAATGAAAGCCTCCTTAAACGCCAATCCACTGTTGAACACTTGACCTTCAAACAAGTTTCCATCTCCCCTTCTGATATTTTCGCGCCGTTTAGCTGTTCGTTGTACATATCCCTCTCCCTCTTCATCACTCTCTGTCTCTGGATATTCATTGTGCCAAATGGGAGATTCATCTACAAACTCTAGCATAGCTTGCTCGATTTCAAATTCATTTTGCTCTCCTCGATCTTCGCCATCAGATTCTTCATCTCGAAATTCTGGAATATCTTTAAAGTCATCATTCGCCATTGTTGCACAGAATGAAAAGAATTTTGATTTCGCTTTAGCGTTCATCGGGGTTCGTCAACTTTAGGGTTTAGAACGATTTGGGAATTTTCCATTTGGGGATATTTGGTTTCGGGTTTCGGGTGGGTTATGATTATTTTGTTTAATCGGGTTTAATCTTGGTTTTGGTTAGTTTTGTTCGACTTAACACGGGATTGGTATACAGTAAACCGATTTGAATTACGTTTGTGTATAAATTAGTTTTCAACTTTTCTTTTGTGGGGAATTAAGTTTCGAACTTTTACCAGAGGGAGAAACAGGTCTTTAACTTTTTTTCGATGGGGATCTGGTATTAGGCTTTAACTTCGGGTAGATATGATGCTATATGAAAGTTCTGAGGGGGAAATAGATCTTCACCCCTGATAATTCACTACGTACAATACATATATATGTGCGTGGTAGATAATTGAGAAACATGGAACGATGAGTCTTTGGATAATCCTAATTATCTTATGCATGCATACGGGTTCGTTTCACCTAGAAAGACTGAAAATCTCTTGAAAGGTAAAACACTAAAGAAAATGGCATGGAGAGTAGGAATACATTAACGAAGTTCGGGTTTTAATTTGAAGATGGTAAGTGGAACTAAGGAGGGGCGATGGAAGAAAACAATATGGTCTTTTCTCTATGTCCAACAAGGTTTTACCAAAGCGACTATGATGTTACTCCGGGGTCCGCAGATTCGGGTGGATTGGCATTCGAGTGTCTGGTTCTACGGTGCCACTCCGAAATATTCTTTCACATGCTGGCTCAGTATTCAGAACCGGCTTGCCATGGGAGATCGACTCACACAGTGGAACCCAATGGCTGATGGGTCATGTGTCTTATGCAATGCGTTAGGGGAGTCAAGAAATCATCTGTTTTTCTCTTGCATCTTCTCCACGGAGGTCTGGTCAAGACTCGCTCTGCAACTTCTGGGATCCTCCTACACTACTGACTGGCACATTCTTCTGCAAACACTTCGGGACTCTCCTCCGAAAGCAACTCGGACCTTTCTTATGCGGTATGTCTTCCAACTTGCAATTTTTTCTCTCTAAAAGGAACGAAATGGAAGGCGACATGGGGAAACCCCAATCCCAGCTACTCAGCTTATTCACATACTTGATCGGCAAATCCGAAACAGGATTCTATCTCTCCGACTGATTAATACAACAACATACGCAAACGCCATGGAAGTTTGGCTGGCCACCCAATGATGCTTATTTTTTTTGTAAAGTTCTAGTATCAAGTTTTTATTAAACATTGCAGTTTCTGTAAAAACGTTTTTTTTGGTTGAATTAATTTAACATTCTTTAAAAAAAAAAAAAAAAACAAGGTTTTACCAATAAGAGTAGCTCCAATATTAGCCTAAGCAATAATTAGAGTTTTCATGTTTATTAGTCCATGGGTTGAAATATGCGCAGAAGACAATTATAAATTTAAGAAGTGATCATAAAATCATCCAAAATTAAGTTATATTAAAAGCAACAAAATAAAACATTTTCCTCCGAAATTTTTCTCTTAAACTCAAAAAGCTCGAAAAAATATTAAAAAATTGATATCCAATACATCCTTTCACACGACAACATAGCAGACCATTTTACATAAGCGCTTTCCACCGTATATTTTTAAGGGCAATTCTCAAAAATACCACACTTTTATGTTTTTGTGACAAAAATACCACACCGAAGTAAAAAATGACAAAAATGACATTTTTTAAGAGAAAAAAGACTATTATTCATTATTTTCATATGTTTCTTCTCAATCCCTTAAACATAAACCCTTAAACATAAACCTTAAAACCCAAAATTCAAACCCTAATTAATGACTTTTGAACCCAAATTTATTAATTTAATTATATTTAAATCATTAAATAAATGTTATTTTGTCATTTTTACTTTAGTGTGGTATTTTTGTCACAAAAACATGAAAGTGTGGTATTTGAGGGTATTTCTCTTTAAAAATATAAGAATGCCTTATTTATGAGATCTATAAAAAATGAAAATTTTACTCTATTTTGTTTTCTTTATTATGATGATTTTTTTTTATCTTTTTATAACAATTCTTTTAATAAAACAGTACGCAATACATCGAGAATACTGTCTTCATTAAGTCACATAGTTTTATTATGATGATTTTACTAGTATAGCTGTGGTTATCCATTCTTTCTTCATTAAGTCACATTGTTTTTTCCATTAAGCTCCTTAGTTTTTCAAGTAATTTTGTCAATTCTTCTCAAAACTTAACGTATAAATATAAGTTGTATACAAAGCTTAAAACACACATCAGGTTACTCTCTTTTATACCTTCTCTCTCACGAACCATTTTTGCTCTCTTTAATATAATTATAGTTTTGATCCTTCTTCATACTAATGTCAGTTCTTGTAGTCCAGATAATATATATACATATACAATTATAGTAGAAGTACAGTTCAAAACAATCTTAGAGTTTCAAGCTAGTTATGGTCAATTTTTATTTAGTTTATTCATCACTTCTTTTATTTAAAGGGGATCCGGATACATAGGTAATCTCTACAAGAATCAGAGTTCTTTATAATGGGATGTACATAAAGCAGAGAAAACCATTACTTCCCATGCAGCAAATGATGATGTAACCAGTTTCTCATGACGGCAAAAGCTTCCTCCGCGTCTCTATCATCTTCCGGCGTCTCCGGCCGGTGAACAAAGCCGTGACCTCTTCCTTCAAACACCACAATCTTTGACCCTTCACCAATTTTCTCCTCAATTTCCTTTAAACCCTCCACTTGGCAAAGCGGGTCTCTGTCCCCGGCTACAAACAAGACCGGGACTTTCACGTCTCCGGCCACTTCCGAGTCTATTCTCGTGCCGTAAAAAGAGACGCCGGTGCTGAAGTAACCGTTCTTGTCGGCGGCTAAAACATCCACCACGCGTCCACCGCCGAAGCAGAATCCCATCACTCCTAGCTTCTTGGAGATCCCGGCCGCTGCAAATTCATCAACCATCCATTTAGTCAATGCTGTTATGTCTTGTCGGATCCGATCCGGGTCTTGTCCTCTTCTCCATTCCTCGTACTCCGACTCTGGTCGGTTTTTCGACCACGGATCTCCTCGGAACAGGTCCGGAACAAGAACACTGTCTCAAACCAAAACAAGAATTTGCAATTACAATTAATAAGTTTAGAATTTGAAATATATAGAGGTGAGTAAAATGGCGAAGATGTGTACTTGTAGCCATTGCAAGCGACACGATAAGCGAAGTCACTTGTGGAGGAATCTTGAAAGCCGAAGACATCAGAGAGTAGAAGCAATCCTGTTCCGTTGTTATTCTTTACCGCCGTTAACAAGTGAGCTTCAACGCCCTCAATAGACACTTCTGCTCTGTTCACCAGCTCACACGCTTCTTCTTCTTCTTCTCCCTCATCGTCTAACTCCACGTTAACGGCGTCGTCAGAGGTCTCGAGCGCAGAAATGTTCTTCATAGATCGTCCTCTCCGAAAGAAGCTCGAAGATGCAGAGAAGATGGAACGTACAGAGGGAGGGAGATGTAAGAGGCGCGAAGGAGGCAGACGGTGGCTGCCGTGGCGGTTGAACAGTGGTTGTGCTCCGGTTTTAATGGAGGACGAAAGAGAGGCGAAGGAAGCAGCCATTGTAGGTCTTTCCAGGATCAATGGTCCAAAACGTTTCTCTATAATTTTCTTGGATATTTAATATTTATATATGAAATAAATATCTAAGAACAAGTGGAAGACATTAAGGATAATATGTTTTATGTTTTATTCAAATGGAAAATAAGAATTTCATGAAGGCTTATGTATTTTGGTACGAACTTTTTGTACTTTATTCGTTTTCCCTTTGAAGTAATTATCCATTTAGGACAGTTTAATGTATTTCAAAAGATACGATACGAGACCGTATAGGACAGGATACGAATTACCCAATTAGGTATTCAACGTTTTACGAATCATTTTCTTGGGAAAATTGAAAAAAAAAAAAAAATTGTACAAAATATTTATTCAGATTTCACTAAATATTTCTTGACTTTTCCCAAAATCTGAATAAACTATCCTTATTTAAATATAAATATATTTTCCAAATCGAAGAAAATTAGAAACAAATACAAAAAGAAAGAGAGAAACTTATAAAATATACATTTACCTGACATTTAAAAAAAAAAAATTGAATAAAAATTTAATTTTTTTTCTACTTAGTCTAAAATGCATATTTTATATTTTACACTACGTAGAATATATGTTGTACACTTGTACTACTTGCTCAATGATCTACCAAATTTATAAATGATCTACAAAATATTATTGTAGGAGTCAAGAGTTTATGACATAAAGAATCCAGGAAAAATACCAAAAAATAATTGAATTTTTTCAACCTAGCCAAAAAAAAAATATTCAGATTTTATTGGTGGCAAAAAAATATTCAGACTTTTTTTTGTTTAACTTTCCAAAAAATATCTAATTTTACGGCTGACTTAGCCAAAAAGAAATCCTGTTAAAGACTCATTTAAAACATTGTTAACTGTTAAACGACGTCATTTTGATAATTAGAAAATTGTCAAAAATGCTTAAATTTTGTCAACATGGCCAAAAAATATCCCAAACTATGCTTCGCGGCAAAAAAATACCTATACTTTTTTTACTTTCAGAAAAACTAATAAACTTATGGTTACAGTTGATCTGGCAAAAAAAACGCTGTTAATTTAAAATCTTGTTTAACTGTTAAACGATGTTGTTTTGCAAAAAGCGAATGATGAACTTCTTATAAGCTCTCCTTGCACCCTCCCCAATGAGCCACGTCCAGAAAATTCATCTACATGTAGAAAAAAAAGATATCATCAGACCAGATTAGATATATGTGTTTAAAATCACTTACATGGGTTGTAATAAAGAAAGACAACACAAATTCTTCAATCAATCTCATTTATATATGGTTTCTTACCAGGATTTGATCCTCATCACTACTTGAGTACAAATTTGACATAACTTTGAATCCAGTGGTGGAACCAGAACATTTTTTGTGGGGGTCAACATTTCACCAAACCTTAAACTAAAATTATATTATAAATGTTTAACATATTATAAATATTTGAGCACTTAATCTGTTATATATACTTAAAACATAAGAAGACATTTACTTGTTCTATACACTTTAAAATCATCTTTTATTTGTGACTAGATTTTTAAAATGATTTGTAGTCAAATATTTATAATTATACATTTATATATGTTTTGACATAAATCATTTTTTTGCTTAGTGTGTTGAAGATACAATTTAATAGCTATTTTAGCAAGCAAATGCGGAGTAGAGAATGTTAAAAAGGTATAACAGTTTATCCAAAACTATAAAAGCCAGCAAGTTTTAAAACGTTCTAGTATGATTGGCAGTTTTAACATCAGATCTTTAGTAATAGAAGAAACTATCTATATAAGACACATGTACAAAATACACAATATTTATACTATATTATAAGCCATATTTATGCTACCTAAATATTGATGTGTATCAAGAGTAAATTTGAAATGATCAAATACAGATTCTAGTTAAAATGAAGTGGGCTTTAAAAATACGGGGTCAGCATAGTTTTTTGATTGGGGTCAAATACTAAAAACAGTTAGAAACATAAAACATTATGAAGGTGACCCCCTTAGTCATCACATGCCTCCGCCCCTGCTTGAATCCATGTTGGAGACAAACATACTTGATGAACGTTTACCAACTTCATCACTAACAGCTTCCAGCTACAGATCCAAAGTAAAACAAATTAAAGATTAAACTTACATTACATTATTTACATGAATCTTTCAATAAACCAAATCAAATCCGGTAAAGCTTATAAACAGATTCATTAGTGACATCTAGGATAGATTAGAGAGAGGTTCTGTTCAAGATTGCAAGAAATTGATAAAACAAGCAGAACACAATACAATTGAAAGTAAAATGTAACTATACCTTGAAGCTCACTCGCTTTGCATTGAAGGTAAAAGAGACAAACGCTGAGATGATTTTAACTAATTTTTATTATAAATAGAAACTGTTACTACACGTGTCAATCAAAAGGTCGATGACATGGCACTTTATATTCAGCATTTTCGCCCAAAAAATAATGGAAGCAAAAAGCTAGTCACTTGAAACAGAACTCGTGCGTGTTCTTGTGCGTGTTCTTGACGGGAGAGAGATCCAAGAAACCCATTCTTGTTGAGCACCGTAGGCTTTTCACTTCGCTTCTCCATTGAAAAGCAGTCCAAGAAGACAAGAACAACAGTTGTTCATCCATTATCGAAGCTTGCGACGTTCGTCTGCCATTGCCGTTCTTGTTTCGTTATATTTGACAGAAGGTAATCGGACTTCTTTGCCTCTGCTCTACTCCATTGAAACGACCTCGAAGAACATATAAGTCTCCTCTTAATCTGTCACTCTTTCGCATTCCCCCTGTTCCACCCAAACGACCTTCTGAAGTACTTACTTCTCTGAGTTTCTGAGTTTCTTTGCTAGAAAACAGGAAAGATGTTTAACAGTAATGGAGGAGATGTCAACGGTGGAGGTATATCGGATGAAGAGGTAGAAGAAGCACAAGTTTTGCAGCCGCTAGAACCTAATGGTGGTCATAACGGTGGTTTGCAACATATATAGCATAACGGTGGTTCGCAGCCTATGGAGCCTAACGGTGGTTTGCAACAGATAGACCATAACGGTGGTTCACAGCCTATGGAGCCTAACGGTGGTTCGCACCCTATGGAGCCTAACAGTGGTTTACAACAGATAGACCATAATGGTGGTTCACACCCTATGGAGCCTACTGGTGGTTTGCAACAGATAAAGCCTAATGGTGGTTTGCAGCCTATAGAGCACAATGGCGGTTTACAACAGATAGACCACAATGGCGGTTTACAACAGATAAACCATAATGGCGGTTTACAACAGCCAGGACAGAATGGTGATCATCACGGTTTGCAACAGATACCACAGGTCCAAGAACTTAGTTTAATTGACTATATCTTAAACTTGGATTGGTTTACTATTTACCATGCGGCTGTTCTCAATGAGACTGTTTTCAATGCGATTATGAGTGATGAACCAGAACCTTCTGGCGGTTTACAACTACAGAATGGAGCTCAGGGCGATGTTTACGGTAGTGTAGGGGAATCAGATGAAGAGGAAGAAGCAGCACATTCTGGAGAAGTCGCAGAACTAGAGACAGAAGCATTGGAAGATTTGGGACCATATTGGGTTGATGTAGACAATGAGGAAGAAGAGCACTGGAATCTGTTGAACATCGATCCTCCTCCAGATGAGCTTTTTGATGGAGTAGACAATGATATTCAAGGAATCATTACTTCATCGTTTATATCACAAGCCATCTGATTCTGAGAGCATATTAGGATTGTGCATATAAGAGTAGTTTTTTCTTCCTTCATGTTGTGCAGCTTTTGTGAAGCCGTGAATGTACCCTTTCAGTGTCAGTACTCATCCTAGTGTCTGTAATTGAAAGCATATGCAGTTCCTAATGACAGAGGTGGTTACTGCAACCAATCATCCATTTCTTTCCTTGAATATCCTTTCATCTGTGTGTCACAAGACTAGTTTTGCAACCAACTTTGTGCATGTGAACACCTTGTGTCAAAACAGATTATCCAGATTCTTGTTTTCTATTACAGATAGCATTACCATGATCTTTATGGACTGTAGAGTTCCCAATGCGTGATTGTCAATGCTATTGTAACCTTTTTTCTCCAACATTATCAGTCTCCATCATAGACAAGTGATTTTCAACAGAACTTGGTCCAAAGATGCAAAAACTGATCCATCAAACTCGTACCTATTTTACCTTCTGCCTCATCTTCTTTAACTGTCTGATTTGTAATATCGAATGTGGAATTTTCATTGTCTCCTGGCTTGAAGTTCCTCGGAATTTGTCTCAATCTTGGAGTTCGAATTCATAGGTTCCTTCTGGTATCAAGAGCTCCTCTTTTATCTCTCAACATCATGACAAAACTGGTAATACCTGGGACAAAACAACACCTTCGCATTTCCAATCGAACACAGTTACACAGATTATCCTCAACTCTCTTCTTCAATAGCTTCTGATAAGCCGAAGCCACACAGCGTATCAATTCTCTATCTTTTCAGGAAGCTCATTCTCAACCTATCAAAATACATTATCCGACAGGACTATGAGTATGTTAAGTAGGTATTCTGAGATAAACGCATTCGAAAGTATCCTTCGATATCACTATTATATCGAAAGAATACAAAGTGCAGCGAGATTATTCTAGGAGGACATATGATGTTATAAACCTTATGTTTCAAACCAGCATGCAAGGTGGAAGAGCTTAGTGAAGTCGCTTGATGATCAAAAGATTCTCTTCTTCTAATAAAAACGCTTAGTCAGATGGCAACAATACAGAGATAGTGGGCAACGTTGACAGCAGAAAATAGCAACAAACATAATTGTAAAATCAAAGTATGCATCAATGTCAGAAACCAGAAGAGAAAGATACGAAAAGAAACTGTAACTGCAATGAGGTCTCTGTTAACATGAGTTGGTAGGAGCTAACATAGTGTTTTAACTCTACATTTAACTTGAAAGATGCATTCTTTACGCGACTTCCTTCATCAACACTAATATAATACAACTTCATCTGTCTTGATTTATGTCTACCATGCTTGTTCTTTAGATACCTTATAACCTCATCCCCACCACGCATGACAGTTGCTTACTGAGACTGTCTCTCCTTCAAGGTTTCTAATGCCTTCTTGGCACTGGTTTCTTGTCAGATCCCTACAATGGCATTACCAATCAAGATCAACAAATGTGGTAATGCCCATCTCACATCTTTGGTCCCAATCATAAAAGGCTAAGACCAATGTATCATTGAGCTGCTCTGATATCAGCTTAGAAACTGATGTGCCCTCATTCTTCTCTAACGAGTAACACCATAGCTCAAGCATACAATTTTATTCAAATCATCGATAAGATAATATCCAGAAGAAAAAAATTAACTACAAGCTTCAAGTTGGATTATAACAAAACAAAGGTTGAGATCGAAACTGAAAACGAACTACGAATACTCTGAGTAAAAGAAAAAGAAAAACAATCATTTTGAACCATCTCGACAGAACAAAACAACAAGAGAAGACAATCCAAAATTCAGAGATCAATGTCCAGAAAGATATACTTCGAAGATTTAAAAAGAGAAGGAGAGAGTAAAACTCACCAGAATCGGAGCGAACAAAAACTCTGTAAATGTTCTTCATAAGAAAGTAATGTCTCAAAGTAATGGCTACTGCTAGTAACTAATAAGTTATTGCAATTAAGTCCTTATTTTCAGTTTGTCACTTGTAAATCTCCTTGTCAGGGGTGGTAATCCGTTGTTTTGATAAACTCTTCTTACTTTAGAAATTTTTTATTGTGCCTTGCTAAATAAATAAATATTATATGCTATAATTGATTAAAAAAGGGTGATTTAGCTCAATATACCTAAAACATAATTTATTTGCAAGATCGGTAGAAGCATAAAAACAAACCTGATATACTGTGGACAGCAGGTGAATGAGATAACGATACTAACTTTTTGCGTTATCCGTGTCCCTACTTATCAAATCTTCCCTAAATCTATTTGGCTACGCTAGATTCTATAGCATCGTTCTATTCATATAGGTATACAGTAGATTTATAACAGCCACAAGATGTTATGTTACTTGATACAAGGTATATTAAACTATATGTACTTGTGTATGGGTATTAAGTTTAATATCAATATAACTCTTTCTTTATTTAACTGTTTGGAAATTTGGTGTTATATATTGTAGGTCGAAAGAAAGACAAATCATACGATGTGTTTGTTCGACATATGTTTCTTTATCGTTCCACTTTTAAGCATCATATGGTGATGTATGCTGGAAAGCGTATTCAAAGCTGGTCTCGGCCAACACTTTGCTTTCGGCATTGTTGATGAAGAGAATGATAGTGCGTGGAATTAGTTTCTGTTGAAACTATCCGCAATAGTTGAAGACAGACACAACCTAGCTTTTATGCCTGACAGACATGATTCTGTATACCATGGGTTAGAGAAGGAACAATGTTAAACTCTAGAGTATCTGGTAATATATATATTAGTTATTTCATGCAAATGTATCGGGTAAGATCTCACTAACTTTGATCTTTATAGTATCTGGTAAAAGTTATGTTATATACTATGGTCAAACGTAAACAAATACTACGATGATCATACATTGTTCATATCTGTTGTCATTCATGGTACAATGATAACATATATATTATCCGGTAACATTTATGTTATCTGATACATTTAAGTAGCCTACATTCATTGTTACAGTTAAATAAAAAGTAAACGTCTAAAACGGATATTATCGGATACATAAAATGTTATAGGATAGAATTTTCAATCTGGCATGTAGTAGGGGCTTTCAAATTCAAGTCGATCCGCAGGTTTCACCTGAACCACTCACAACATGAGCTGCGTCAGCTTCCCGAGTAGGTGGTTGGGTGGGAGGATTGTCACGTAGTACACCTGCTGACGTTTTTTCCTTTTCTGATTGTGGGAATTCACCTGAGTCCTCATCAACACGTAGCTCTTCGGGCAGATCAGCAGGCGAGGCATATTATCTGATACATGAAAGTTGCATAGCTAACTTTTCTTACCTCTGAGTGGCATGCTTTAAATCGTAGAACAGGGCTGCCTACGTGTAGCTGTTACTCCGACTGTAATCCTCCAATCTGCAGCCGTAGAAGAGTTGGTGGTGAGATTGGGAACACACTAACATGCTCAGCAATTCACTTTGTCTTAAAGAGATAATTAACTGGTAAGAAATTGTTTAATGGATACCTGATGTGGTTGAAGAGTAGAATTGAGATTTTGCAAAACATCGACAATTCTACCATTTGTAGCGGATGATATATTTGTCATGTCCAAGGGATTTATTTCATATGCGGCGAACATCCGCTCCGGCCAAACTCCTTCTGCCATCTATAGTGTTGTGACTTCTTAGATCTGAAGGATTTACCAATAAAATTAGAAACAATTTCGGTTCGTGAAAGCAAATTACCTCGATTTTATCAGAAAGAGTTGTCAGTAATTGTAGTCCAGGGAATTTTCCTATAACGCCCCAACCGCCTCTACCAGTGAGCCCACATGTCCTCTCATTAGGCTCATTGGGCCTCACACGTCCTCTCATNCCCACCCCTGTCCGACGGTCGGTGCGTTATTCCGGAGGCCCTAAAGTCATGATATACTGATCCTGCAATCACCACATGACCGTGCCCCGTGTTTTTTTCCTAACTCACACGGTACCGCGAACGACTTCCCGGTAG